>VYYI01004397.1:0-10531 GCA_021029175.1 Bilobella aurantiaca
GAGTAACAACTAAGTCATGTGTCTTTGTCTAAAGACAATAAGTTTGAGTCACAGACTTAACAATTGACCTCGAAGAAATTCTGCTTGCGACGGGTTCAGCTCGAGAGGGAGGGGGAAGTCAATGTAAGTAAACGCTTGGAGACAGCTAGAACTTCCAGCGCTCACGGCGATTCTAATAATCGCTGCAATCTGAAGTTCGATGATGCGTTTCTAAGATGAATTTATTTTAACTCCAGCCTTTTTTTCCTACTGGTAATATAGGCGGCGCTTGAGGCGAGTAGTGAAAGCGGGATGTTTAGAAAAACTTTTTGGGATGTGATTTTAGACAAAATTTAGAAAAGCTTTCTGGAATGTGATTTTATAAAAAAGTTTCGTAGAGCCTCATTGCTTACTTCGTATCATTTCTGCAACATAGTCTACTAAACTTTATTAAAGATTATTCATTAAATTAGTTAAAATTTTAAAATTATAGAGTTTATAGAGTAAGCTAAGATTTGCTGTTCAAGGTCATTGTGGAGGTCAAAGGTCAAGCATCGCCCGGAAAAGATCCTGTGCCTCTCGAAGGATTCCTGGGCATCAAAACCAAAGATCGAGGAATTTGTGTTTCATGAAAGAGTCTTGTGAGTGTGTCCTCAATGTTTTCTGTGTTGATGCGTGGCTTCTCCGGGAAAAATCCCGTAACTCATTCTCGTAACACAGAAATGATGCTGAAGTCTCTCTGTGACATTTTTGCAGTTGCAAAAGAAGACGCTGCTTTTGGTTATCTATCTAATATTGGTGCTCTATCTATCCAATAAAATGGAAATACCAGATGAAGAAGCTTTGCAAGTATCTGCTGCTATTCTTTTTTTTCACAATTTGCAACCGCCATGATGTAACAAGCACAAAATGAATCTCCTCAAGAGAAAGTTATTTATTTCGTCACTCCCGATGTCACTTCAACTTCGATTTCCCCGACTCCTTCCGGAAAGGCACCTTAATGTCAATAAAAAATTTAATTAGTTCAATTAAAGTTAACGTTAAGTTAATTTTAGCGTGCATCCAGAACTCTCCAAGTACTTTAGATTCCATTGAGTGACGGTGGGAGGCGCTCTGACTCCCTCCAGATGCCGCTTTGAAGCAAACTGAGACCTAAGGAACCCGGCTTCATTTTAATTATTGGTAATTACTGTAATTAATTTAACTTAATTAGTGAACCTAACACTTTTCTAAATAGCTAATTCATGTCGTTTTCCCATGTTAAAAGTCCTAGAGCGCTGATTTCATTTAAAGCTTTTCAAAATTAACAAAATACTAACCTAAAATAACTAAATCCATTTACACACTTTAGCAGCGCCCTGAACCTGACACGGTGAAAATTTTCAGCGATTTTTTTTCTGTATCACCTTCACTTCTCATCAGCTCTGTACAATTAAGTTTGCAAAACCAAGAAAAAAATATTCAGAAGTTTGCAGCGATTACTAGCTAATTTGAAGGAACGCTTGGCGACAACTCTGGTGTACTTCGCGGCCGCTGCTGCTGGCGCAAGCGCTCCGACACTACTTGGCGTACCCTAGGCGCTGCAGCGATGCTCTCATCGTTCACACTTTGCACAGGCGGCCTAGACTCTATTGTGGCGCTATAACGCAAATTTCTGTCATCGCTTAGCCTCCCCTCTCCATCGCAGCTCTCGTCGTTGCTTGTCACTTGCGGCAGCGCTTGCCCCGCCCCCACCACTGCAGCTCCGCCCAGCCCTTTCGTTTTTTGCCACGTAATGGCATAGAGCTTCTCCAAATCACCCTGTGTCAACACGTGGGCCTCCTCTTAACCTTGGAAATTTTTATCGAGCGTAAACCGGAAGTGGCCCCATAAATTCAACTTTTAGAAACGCATCATCGAACTTCAGCCTGCAGCGATTATTAGAATCGCTGTTAGCACTGGAAGTTCTAGATGGCTCTAAGCGTTTACTTACATTGTCTATAGTCTCCCTCTCGAGCTGACTAGCCGTCGCAACCAGAATTTTTTCGAGGTCAAACATGTCTTTGTGAATCGTGACCTCGTGACCTTTTGTGAGTTGGCTCTTCCCTTGCTGTACTCCGAGAGGCATCACATGGCTCTTCCGAAGAAGCATCGTCTAATGTTTTGTGACCTCTTGACCTGCCCTTTAGAACCGTGACCTGTTCAAATGTCACAGTTAGTTTACCTCGGCCATGGCAGTCCGCTCCCTTGGCCAAATCTTAGCTTATTCTAAATTTAAAATTTACAATTTTAACTAATTTAATGAATAATCTTTAAATAAGTTGAGATGATGCAGAAATGAGACGAAGGAAGTATTGAAACTCTAAGAAGCTTTCCTTTTCTTTCCTTTTTTCTAAAATCGCATTCTAAAAAGTTTTTCTAAATTTTGTCTAACGTCGCCGCAAACTCTAAAGAAGCGAAGAAACTTTACGGTAAAGCATTGTGAATTTTTGAATCAATTTAGAACAATTAACTAGGTTTTAAGTCATTTAATTAGTGAAACGCGGACCATCGCTTTTAGAACGCAAAGTAAAACGCTTCAAAGAGGATTCATTTTGCTGCAGCGTATGTCAAATACAATAAAAACGCTTGCTTCGAAGAGGATTAATTTCGCTGCAGCGTATGTCAAATAAAAAAGAACGCTTCAAAGGATTCGTGTCGTTGTTTTTTTTATGCCTCTTTCATTTCATCCTTTTCATCGAGTTCAATTTTCATGAATCTTTGTGCATCTTTCTTCCAGTGCAGTTTTTAACGCTTTCAGCGTGTACTTTCAGTGCATTTTATTTAACACGCTCCGCGTGTATGCATTTTTCTACTTTCGTACTGTATCGGCGTAAATCGAAATCGCTGATTTTTAAACGTCGACACAAAACTCCGGAGATGGCTAACTTCTGCTCCCTGCATCTTGACACACTTCGAGTTAATTTGAATCAATCTCAGTGACATTGTCGTATGCCTTTTTTGGTGACTACTGGGCTGATTTTAAAGCGATTCGAATTCGTCTGTTGAAATCGCTGGAGACGATGCTGCAGCGATGCGCACTGAAACTGAGCCTAAACTCCTATTTGCAATTATTCAATCCGAATCCTCAAGACAACGCTGGAAAGTAAATTTGGGTAAGTCATGGTGGCTCAATAAGATTCGAAAGCCAAATGCCTTCTATTTCTTTTTAGTTTTATGAACATTGAGTGGTGCAATCGCTGCTGCCATCTGACATTTGTACTTGGATTCACAGGTCACTAACTTCTTGACCTGGAATCATGGCCCTCGGCCAGACCTTGTCCATTCTGTTCTACGTGGCTCTATTTGGCGTGGGTTCTATTGTGAGCTTTGGGATCCCCGTGGGGATCATGGTCTTCAACGCCATCCTGGACAGGAAACGGACCAAGAAGTCGGTGCCCATCGTTCTGCGCATGTTCACAGATGACGGATCCTACGAGGAGCTCATTGGCATCCCCCATGACATGGTCGTCCAGTTCCTGGAGGCCACTTACAATGTCAAGATTGAGACCAACAAGCCCAAGCCCCGCCCACCGGACTCGGACCTCATCAAGTGGCTGGGACACTCCATGACACGGGGGCCCAAGGGCGCTTCAGGCACCCAGCACCTCAACCTCCAGGTCAAGGACTACATGCCCTACTACAAACCCAAGCGACACCCGCAAGTCCAAGTGACAGAACTCCTTTCTAAATTGGAAGACTATCGGCGCTAGATAGTTCTCTATCTATCGACTCGTGACTTTTTCTCTAAATTCTAAACGTAGTTATCAACCAATCAAAATGTAAAAAACTGACTCCAACCCACAGTTCTACACCTGGTTTTCCTACGTTTCCTCGTCATTGTCTAACTTTAATAAATCTTGAATGCAACAGCAGTAAGCAAGAG
The DNA here is from genome assembly GCA_021029175.1 of Bilobella aurantiaca. Taxonomy (NCBI): domain Eukaryota; kingdom Metazoa; phylum Arthropoda; class Collembola; order Poduromorpha; family Neanuridae; genus Bilobella; species Bilobella aurantiaca. The sequence continues at coordinate 3,884 of VYYI01004397.1, forward strand.
GCAAAGGTCGCAATGCCATTGCTCGTTAAATTCTAACTTTGTAATAAATAGTGACATATTTACGTAACTGTAACTTTATACGGAAAATAGAAACTAAGCAAGTTGCAAGTTTTTCAATGAAAATAAAACTTAAAAAAGGTTTGTTGTATATCAACAAGGTACGCGCGCCATTTGGAATTGATTATTCCAGTCCAGGAGAGGTTCCAAGTTCCATTAAGGCTGCCAAGCACTCGCCAAACTCTTCAATTAAAATTCGTTCTTGATCCTCCTCGCTCAGATGCTGCCTCTCTCCCGCTTCACCTTTGGCCAGTAAAAGGTCAACTGTAGAGGTCACCACATCATATGAAATTGACCCTTGTGGATGTCTGTTGAAAAAAAATGCAAAATAGTAAAATTATTGTTCGTTTTCCATTCAGTTTCCAGTTTAGACAATCAAAAATACTCTATTTTTACAATTAATGAATAAGGTAAACATTTCCCTGCATAATTTTGTTTACTAACTTTTCTAGTATTTTTATTAACAAAACAAACCTGAACACAACAGCAGGTACAGTGCAACCAATGTTATTTTGAGTAGAAACTTCTTGCCACTGAGCCTTCATTTTATTTCTAACTTGATTCTGTTGCTGAACACGAACTTCGGCAGCCTCTGCCAAATCTTTTAGTGTTTGTCGATGTGAGGTTCCAGCGCCAGCGAAGTGCTGCTCTACTCCAACACCGTTTGGTAGTCCACTGGGGATGTTTTCAATACAGTTTTTGCATCCAGTGCATTTGCAAATCCCGGAACAGAATATTTTGGCTTCGTAGCACTCACAATAGTTTTTCAGGCAGCCCGACCGACGACAATTGCAGCCTTTGTTATGTCGCCTCTCATGAGCTTCTCCTGTCTGAGAGCTCTTGCCAATCTTTGGTCGAAAAGCCCCAGGATTTCGTTCGAGAACGAGTTTGATGGCCTAATAAAATTTGAATGACTATATATTAATACCCAACGTTTTCTAATTTAATTCCGATTGGATATCAATCAATATTTCAATCACGAAAACTCATAATAAAATATGGGGTTTTTCGACTGAACAAAAAAGTGTATTAAACGACCCAACAATTTGTAAAAATGTTATTCACCTTCTGCCGATCCTCTTCATGTGTTAAATTATTGAAACAATTTGTACAGTTGCACAAATGGCAAAATTCTCCGTTAGCAAAACAATCACAGTAAAGTTTCAAGCACTGTGATTTAGTGCAGTTGCAAGGCTTCCGCGGTCTCATGCCATTTGGCTCCAGAAGAGATCGAAAAGATTCAAATCCAACTTGTTGGTGAGCTGCGAAATTTTGCTGAAGAGTTAACATTGCCTGCTCAGCTGCAGCTTGCTGCGGATCGAGTGCTGGTCGAATAGAAACCGGTGTTGACCCGTGCTCAGATTTTACCTTCAAAAAACGAATAATTAGAGCTTTTAAATGTAAATATTTCAATCACAACATTTAAATAGCCTAAAGTTAGGGAAGTCATGTGCATAACATACAACAACATTTGGAAGCATCAAAAGGTTGCTGAGTCCGGAACTCGTAAGATTGCTCAAATCAGTGCCCGCGGGAAGAGTATAAACCGTTTGCCCTCCCGAAGTTGACTTTTGAATAAATCTGGGCTTGGCCGGTGAAATTGGAATTTTATTTAGCGGAGCCAGATTTGACTTATTTTGAACCAAACGAAGGTACTTGACCTGGAAAGTAGAGAAGAGATCATGTACTTATAACTTATTTATTTATACAACGAAATATTTCAATTTTGTTTAAGTAATAAAAAATTGTAGTTTTGCCGTACCTGGTTTCCACTTCCGGTAACTTGCAGAATATTCGCAGAAGACCCCTAGAAAAGAAGATTAGCAAATTAGGACTTCTGCTATTTGCGTATGCGATGCACAATAAATTAAGAAATTTACTGGGCATTTTACTCTTCGTGTAAGAATTGACTTACTGAAATAGAAACGGGAGTGAGAACGTTTCCCTGCTTGAGAAGAATTCGTCTGGGCGTGGAAGTGCCTTGCTGCTGATCACCAATTGGTACAGGTGCTGGAAGAATTTTCATCGGACTTTTGATTTTCCCTTTTTGTGGAGATGTGACCAATATACTTTGCTAAATACAAAAAAAAAACGTTTCAAAACTTATTACTGATCAACTAATGTGCTTAAGGTGTAAAAAATTAAATAACTACTGACCTTGCCCGAAGCTCCGCTGAGTGTGATAGTATTTCCACCTCCTTGCAAAAGTCCTTGCAGTTGCGACGCATCCAACAAAATTTGCTGACCTTGAGCATCTCCTGAAGAATTTGCTATGACATACTTCACCTAAAATAATGTAATTCCCAATTTGAAGCAAGGGTCATGGTCAAATTAAAACTAAATCGAGTTCGGGGAAAACTAATTTTCTAGTTCAAATCTGACGAGCTAGCGGTTTACCTTTGCAGGTTTCTTTGCTTTTGGCGGTGTGGCTGGGGTGGGCGTCTGAGTCGTATTGGCCATAACGCTGGAAATTGGCTGAAGCGTTCCAGTCACTGGATTGAACACTGAGTCTTGTACGCTGAGGAACTGATGCGTCATGTCAGAATTAGTTTCACCGAAGCTTGCCGCAGAGAGACCAAAAGTTACATCGTCTTCTTCGTCCTCCTCCGCAGCAGTCGAGGTGATGACTTCCTCTGTTTCAGCATGAAGCATAGAATCGTCCACGTGCTCATGGTCCTCTTCATGCTCAATCTGTATTTCGTCCTATACAATGGAAAAAAAACCAGTTCTAGTAGGTCTGATAAGTTTGGATAATAATTTATTGACCTTACATCAACATGATCCAAGTCCATGTGCTCGTGCTCCTCAATATGTTCCTCGTGCTCATGTTCATGACCATCTTCTTCGTCTGGTATACCGCTGACGAGATTTCCTTCGGCATCGACCGTATGCAGTGTAATGAGCTCCTGGAACTCGGCACTCGTGACATGGTGCCCCTCGTCCATTTCACAAATTTCTTGAGTATCTAGCTCATGTTCCGTATCCAAAATCTCGTTCACAATTTCTTGCGTCTCCGCATCTTCCACACTCGACTGCATTATAAGATGCTGATGCTCATCAACCTCTTCCACCTCGCCGCCACCTTCGAGCACCTGCTGTGCCAGTTGATCCTGATAACTCTGCATTTGCTCGGCCGTGAGCACAATCGTGTTGCCGTGCTCATCTTGAGCAGTGAAATGCTGCAGGAGCTGAGTCTCTTGATCCTCAAATTCTTGTACCTCTTCTTCGCCTTCCATGATCGGCTCTTCCATTTCTTGCGGATCACCCATCCTCAAGCGCTGTTATCCTAAGAGGCAATCGAAATCAAACAATGATCAATTGATCAACACATCAACATTATGTTACGTAACATTAACATTCTCAATCAATTCTGCGATGAAATGCATACAAGCTCTCAATTAATCAACTAACTGTAACAATCCGCCAAATGGTGTAAAACAACACCGGTAACCGAACTGCAATAACACATCGCTAACCATTACCATAGACATACCAACATACATTGACATCAATTGCTAATTCGCATAATTAAGAGTACAGTCCTTACCAACTAGTTAAGTAATCAAACCAATACCAAGGTATAGGAGAGGATGAGGATCGAAGCTGCGCAAAATCAGAGCATATCCTCCCCCTTTTAATACCAGGACTTTCACCTCCCGACCATTTACACTGATCCTTCATTGCGGAAATTGATGAAAGTAATTGACACTTGCTTAATTAGTTAACGTTAGTTAAGTTGATTAATTGACTTAATTGACACTAGTAATGACAACAATGACAAGAAATGAGAGCCGAATGCCTTGACTGTGTCTATAGGCCTCCTTTGAAAATGGTCCGGGAGGGAAGGTCTGATTTAAAATTTTGAATTTTTGAATGGGACACGGCGGCAGGGCATTTGCAGAAGTAATTGTGAGAGCGCTAACACAAGACTGATTTGTTGAGGTCAAGGGTCATGAGTCCCTTACCTTGAAATGACCTCGAGTTGACCTCTGGCGATGACGAAGAGGTTAATTAGGAAACAATTGACGGAAACGGTGGAGTGGTGCTGCGTAGAGTTCCAACTTTTCCCTTACAAGCTCCCTCCCCTCTCGTAACGGAAAACGGAGGGAAGCCATATTCCACAACAAAGGCTACGAGCTCACTGCACAAATTACGCTACAAGTTTACTCCCCCGTCCCCCGATTAAATTTTTTTTTCAATTGCCAAAATTATTTCATGTGTTGATTAAATCATAATTTGTAAAGTAATAGTATTATTAAAATATTAAAATGTACTCTATAATATATGTTCCTTTAGAAATGTAAGTATAGTATTGATAGTTTCAAAGATGAAAGAGGTAACTGGTAAAATACTCATCAAGGTATCCTTCAACCAGCAACTTTTGTTGGTCTTGAAATCTTGATCATTAGGTTAAATCAGCGGATTAATTAGTAATCAATCGTAATCAGCGTAACAGGAACATTAACTTTAAGGTTTTATAGAAACAGACAAGTTAGACTTCTTACGCTATAAATCGTTAGTTTCAACTTCGCTCCTGTAATCAACTAAGGTTTTAAATGTTACTCAGGTTGGTTTCAGAAGAAACAAATTATTATTATTTATAGATTTTGGAAATTGTTTTCGTTTTATTTTTCTAGTTTTGTTTTTTGACGATAGCGTAAACATTGAAAGAGCACGAAGAGATGAGACAGCTCTGCCTTTAATTTTTAAAGGAGAAAACCCCGGGAAAATCAAACTAGCCGCATCCCACTTTTCTCCTTTTGTGCTCGCAATTGTTTTGTTGGAAAAAAATGTAAGTGCAAAACTGCATGGTTTACACATTTTAATTAGAGGTTAATTGTGATCTCATTCTTTCAATTAACCTTTGACACTCAACGATTAACTTAATTAACTCGAGGGGGCTTCAGAAGTATTCTGTAATTTAGACTGACTGGACAAGATACCGGTGTCCGCAGGAACTAAGGTAAGTTAATTAATTCTTTTGTATAGAAATCACAAATGTCTGAGACGATGAGACGAAAGATGAAATTGAGATGGAATGAACAAATTAGGTCACTTAAACGATCTCATTCATCATTACGTTAATTAGTAATTAATTGGTTTCAAATCGTTTAATTTATTCAGGTGAACTGAATCTTGTTACCGTGCAAAAGCTTCGTTGATCTAAAAACGGATTTTCGAAGCAGGGTATCTGTCACTGCTAAACGCAGGCACCTGAAGGAAGAACTAAACTAAAACATTGTTTAACCTAATATTGCGAGGAGAATGACAACAATTGAGCCTTTCGGAAGTAATTTCCAGCCGGAAGATGTAAGGACTCTGTTTTTAAAGTAATATTCAACATGATTTTAGATTTTCAAATGAAGCTTCTTGTTGATTAATTAATAGGATTTGGATGAGAGCCTTGGAGAGCGAATTTTGGCCCTTGGTGAAATGTTTCCTGAGCCAGTGCGGAATGGCGTTGGATCTGTATGTTCGTTCACGTCAAAAAGTGTACAAAGTAAGTCAGTCGAATAAGAAAAAAACGCTCTACTTATTCAAATTGAAATTCACAAATTGTGAGTAGTTCTTCGTCATCTAATTGTATACTTTTCTATGCAATTAGTGTTCATTTGCATTCACCGAAAACATTTCTTTAACCGATGAACGAAAAGTACAAAAAATAAAATTAGTTGTTCATTGATTAGCTTTTTTTACATTAATTGGTCGGAAATGAGGGTAGACGTAGACGTAGAAGTAAGTAAAGCGTAATAAATCTAAACTATATTTCCTGTTTCAGGTTTATACGGCTTCTCAAGAACCTACTCTTGGATCATCTTCTCTTCCGCAGCTGTACTTCTGACACCGATAATTATTCAGTCTGCCATCATTGACATCGAAGAAATGGCAAAAGCTCAGCAACGCCAAATGCTTCTAGGAACCAATCCAGCCTCGTATCCTCGATAATCTGTCGATTCGTCAGCGGCCTAGGGGAACATGACCTTTCTTCCGTGTTCATTTATCCACTTTAACCCCAAATCACTGTTGCAAATGCCTAGAAACCTAGAGTGACTCAAATTTTATAATGTTCCTTTGCCAAAGAGAGTAGAGCACAATAATGGAAAGCTGAATAAACCAAGTCAACCGAGCCCTAACCTTTGACCCGTAACCTCAACATCCTGTCTCCATGAACAGCCGCCCCAGGGACACCTTCATCAAAATTCCAGCATCTTTCTCCTGGAAATCCAAAAGTGACGTTTTGAGACAAACAGGAATAACCAGAATCTTTTTGCTGCTCTCTTTTTTTCTTGGTATTATGTTACCCTTGCCATTGGATTAGTGGTAAGATATCTTCCAACAGATATTATCTTAAACGTGTTTTCTTCCACCGCAACCGCTAATGCAAGGTCCACTGATTGTTCGCAATGTGTTAGGTAACCACTAACGCCTTTTTAATACACCTCTTCATTCCCAGGGCACTTTTTAGGTCGTTTTAAAAAGCATTATTGTGCAGCATCCTGGAAATTCCACATCGACATAAGTGATTTTAAGTACTTTTAAAGCACAGTATTCCCATGGATTTCTGGTTTTGTTAACGTATTCTGGTGCTTT
>VYYI01004398.1:0-10528 GCA_021029175.1 Bilobella aurantiaca
ACATTTTATTTGCGAAATATACATTTATTCTGGTCAGCTTATGACGACACCATTATTTATTCGGGTATTTGTGTAATTCCCATTATAATAGAATCTTAAAAAATAATTGTATGTTATAAATGTTGTAGCTGGTCAAGCTCTAAACTTTTGAAAAGAGGTTTATAATAGCCGTCAATGTATTGCAGATAATTTTTTTTTTCTCAAGGTGGATTGATGTTTTTCTGGTGAAGAGGGAAATAGTACCCTTGTTAAACAATACTGTTAATTTCATGACATGTTCAATTTTGCACAAAATCGGTTGACTGTAATGTTTGAATAAGCAGTTAAAGTAATGTTGACTCCATATATAGTCTTGTGAAGGAAATGAATAGAAAAAAATTAATTGCATTTGGATAGTTGCTTCTAAACAAATTCGAAAAAAAATTAAACAAGGTCACAGTACCTCAGCGCTCAAATTTCTCAACACAAATTTTACCCATTGAATGCAAAATTACTAGATTCTTTAGCAACTTTGACCTTCTAAACCAAAATGCATTAAGGAAGACACTAATACATTGCTTGCCTTAATATCGGCCAAACATAAGGGCAGCAATTCAAATGTGTTAAAAAAAAAATCTGCATCTAAATTTAAATATGACACCACAATTAATTTCGCATTACTTTTTAGTCCGGTCTTCCACATATCCCCCCGGTCCCTGCCAATAGCAGAACATTTGCGTTTTGGAAATTTGCATTTCGTTCGCGTACTCATCTTCCATCATAATCAAACATACTAGCGGTGGCTAAGACGCGTGAAGGTGATCATTTGTATAACTAAATCGAAAAGTATGAATATGTTTCATAGTGCATTTGGTCTGCCTAATTGCGAAGCTGCAATTGAAATCTAAATTTCTCTACATTTAGGCATCCCAATTATTTGTGAAAATGAATAACTTGTATTTTGATTTTAATGAGTGCATAAAATATACCTATTATGTGGACTTTTTCATCGTTTTGAGCACGTCGCATTTCCAGCATTTTACGCGTTATCTCTCCCGCACCGAAATTTGAACCGGGAAATCCTGTATTTGCTCTTGTTATAGTTGCAGTTACTTGTTGTGGAACCGCAACGCCAGCAACAACTTGTGTTATTTACAAAATTTGCTTGACCTCTGCTACGGAGATCATAGTTTATATTGCAAAGGCGATACATATGGTTAGCATGTGTCGATATGATTACAAGCAAGGTAAACATTTTGGTTTATCTTTCACGAGAATTGAATCGCGATTAAAATGTGCTTAGCTTTGGTTTAAGCCGATGCGAGAATGCCTGCCCAGAGTCTAGTTTTCTTTTAAGCACGACTATCGGGAACACGTGTTGAAGCCAACAATTGAATTCTATTAACTGCTTCTGGAAGTGTTAAAAATGAAAATTCACCGAAAATCTCTGTCAATGATTTTCCCAAAACACAAATTGGCGAAAAACATATAAGATTTTTGAAAAATGTAAATGATGAGGGACTTAAGCCTGATCTCAATCTGTTGCCTATTTGGTAGAAATATTTTAAACAAAGGTTAAAAATTAATGTCAATTTGGACAGCGTTTAAAGAAATATTAATCAAATATGTTTTAAGGATCTAAATAAAAATCACTCACATATTGACATATATCAGTATATATATATATATTATAGATACTATAAATAAGGATATTGACATGTAAATATGTCATGTAAAAATAAAGTTTTTTTAATTGGACGGACAACCCCCTGTATTATCCAAATACATTTGGCATTTGGAGGCCTGACATTATCCAAGCTTTTCTCGTGAAATGGCTAGTTACTATCCTTCCGATGAACAAGGCCTAAATAATTAATTAAGTAAACTTATATCTGCAAACCCTACAAAGTACTTGGATGATGATGTGTGGTTATTACTTTTCGGCTCGTATCATGCTCCCTACTTACTAAAGTTTTAAGACACCTTGGCTAATTATAGGTTTAACATAAGGTCAGACCGTAGAACGGTGTAGGCGACTAATGGCCCAGAACAGGCACTGTTATTCGCTTCACGAATTTAAAAACAGAAACCATAATGGCAATCCAAAAATAACTTCAAAATTATTGACGTTTGAATATTCGAAATCTGGTGTAAGCATTCGAAATCCCGATTGTCAACATGGTGTCCTTCCTTTTTGCAGATTTGGTTTTGCTCGTATTCTCCTGCCTAACAGTGTATTCCAAAATGTTAATTCCCTCATACACCGTTGGGGTTCGAATTTTAATAAATTATGAAGAAGCTTCAGAGTCATGCATTCAGACATTTGATACTAATGTAAAGAATTTTGTAGCTAATTTTCGTCCAATTGTGCTATCAAATCGATATCTTCATGAAAAGGCCCGTCGCGGCTCCGCCTCCACATTCTGGTACATTTGTTTACAAAACGATGAAATTCAGGCTCATATCCTCAACGCCTCAACATCAGTTGACCTGGACCAATCAATGTGGTTCCTCTCACTATCCTCTGCTTCCCAAAAAGTGGAACTATTATCTGATTTGCAAAATTCTCTAATTGTGTTGTACCTAAATGTCAGGCTTATTCTCATATCCCTATATACGAGTTCAAGTGAATTTTCAACATTTTCCTGTAAAAAACATAGTAGCCTTGACGCCACTTACATACAAGGCCACAACACACCACTTGCGTTGTTTCACCATTTGAACCACCTCGACTACATCTGCCAGGGTAAAGTTGCTGTAACGCACGATGAAATGGCGCGTGAATGGAAAGACGCTGGCAGATTCGTTGGTGCTGAAGCTCGAGCACGCCTTAATAATTCATATATAGCTAGCGTCGACGTCCTACGCTCAATTTTGTCGGAAAAATTAAACCTGACGCTGCAGCCGTCGATAGAAGAACCACCACGTGCTGCTCTGCGTATTTGTGATCGTTGCGGTTGGCCAAGGAACAATTTTACGCATCTTAAGGTCATTATCTTAGTGGTTAACAACGAACATTTCATGTACTGTAATAGTAGAGAACAGCTAAAGTCTACGAGTATGACCAAGGTAGTATCGAGTCCATTTGACAAACAGACATGGATAGTATTTGCACTATCGGTTCTTCTTGTCATGCTAGTTGCAAAGAAGCGACGGTTCTGGACAGGGCTGGACATTATCTGGAACTTTTTGGGCCAGTCTACGTCTGGGAGTACTCAATCACTGGCCACTATGCTAGTTCTCCTATATTTTTTACTACAACAGCACTATCTCTGCTATCTTACTAGCTATATTACAGTACCGTTTACCGACTATGTATATCCGACTGTACAGGAATATTTCGATGCGGGTCGACGAATTGTTATACCCGGAGATAGGTCGGTTGATTGGCATTTGAACTATTACAATCTCTCGTACCAACATTTCATGCCTAATCAAACCCCATACCAATTTCTACTCGATGATGAACCAAAGTTGGAAAATGGTGCTACAGGAATTTGGTCAATGATAAAGTACGTGGATACGGGGGCCATTGTGGTAAGGGGAAGAATTGGGGTGGAAGTATGTAGGGAGGCAGAATGGGCGGCAAGACATAATATGACGTGTCACGTGGTACCAGAACCATTTTATTTTAAGGCTGCAGTACAATTTTTCCATTCCCACCATGCCCTTACCTATTATGGCCTTATGTCCAAGTTACTTATGGCCGGAATCGATGTAGTATGGGAGAGAAACTTGGATGCACAAGTTGCTAGAAGAAATACCAGAACGATCAAAATTAGGAAAGAGGACTTTGTAAGATCGCTTAATGGAAAGACTCCTATGTCACAATCAATGCTACTCTGCTTAGTTATTCTATCCTTTACATTTCCAGTATTTGGGTTCGAGATGTTTTATACAAATTATGCGCCACTGCAAAATACTGTAAAGAAATATATGAGGCTGAAAGAGCGTTTTCTTAATAATTTAATTCCGAATAGAGAAGCAGAAATTAAGCAAACACAAAAGCTAGCTAAGTTTACCAGAAAGTTTGGTATGCACAAGGAAGTTGCACAAGCATGGGGCATACTCAATACAAGAACACATGAAATATGCTCAATTGAAGATGAAACATTAAGCAATTTTGGTCGCACATCAAGGTATGTTCGAATAAATAGTAATAGTAGTGTGAAATAAACTTATAGTTATTAAAATAAATTTATAATTTTGAAATTCTTAAATATTAACAGCAATTCATGAAGATATTTAGACTAATTCAATATGTAACAGATGGCTTATCACGAGTAAAAGAAACCCTCCTGGAGTAAACTTAGCTGTTATTTGTATTCATATTTAAACACTTTTTAACTTAACTTAAACTAAGCTAAGTAATTAAATATCAACTGAAATCAATTACTTAGAGCTCAATGGGAATACGGCTCCATAGGAGATATTAATGTCGTAATTGAAGTCTAGTGAAGTAATTACAAGTAACTTTTGTTGATTTTGCTCAACTAGATTAAAACTAATTTAAATTGGCTTGTGCACTCAATTGAATTGAATTGTGGTGCAGTATTCATCGGGGTGTGATATCATTAAATTGGATCATGTTGGGTACTTCTAAATAAAAAGAATGCATTCAAATTTGAATGTATTGCAACACAAAAAGCAAACATTGGGAATTCATGTAAATGTAAAATAATTGCGCTCAAGCAGCGAAAGAAAGTGAAAACGTCGTGCACGAAAAATGGTTTAATTGCGTTACAAGTTTTGTTTTAGAAAAAACTCTCTTAATTAGTGATATCAAAATTAAAATTGCACCATTTTGTTAAATGTTAGGGAGAATTTTTTTCAATTACTTTACTGCATTATACACAATAGTTTTATTTTGAAAGTATGTTCGTATAAATTGGACTCAAAAAAGTATTGTATGGTTGACAAAACACGCAAAACGTCAATTTTGGGTATGTTTCACGTTAACAATTTGGGAATAAGTAGAGGTCGGGGGAATTTCACCTTAACCTTAAAAGAAACCTTAACCTTATTTAGTGTTTCAATTTTGCGTTTGTTGAGTTTTAGGTGTTGGGGATTTCACCTTAACACAAAAAACTAAAAAGTAGCGCCAAATTTAAACTTTGTTTAGGTTAATTAAATCTTAATTAAAAAATTAAGATTTGAGCAATTTGAACCAAGGTCTTCAACTATTTGGAAAATCTGTTGTAAAAAAGGTGGTTTGATTTGAACCCGGGATGTTTAGGTTTATAGCCACTCCTCTCACCATTAGGTCACAGAGCATTGTGTTATAACACTCCTGAAAAAATTTGATTAATAATTTACCTGACAAATCACCACCACCGTCAATCAACTGCGTTTTATATATAGTAATTCAGCTTATATGCATTAGAATCTAAGGCTTTCGCAATAAATACGTTAATTGACGAGGGCTGGACCAGGGAAGAATGACAATAATGCTGGTATTGCATTTATAAATTCTCGATCGTTACACACGCACAGCTGCCAATTGGGTAATTAAAAGAACACGGTTATAAACACGCTATGCAAGAAGCAGGTTAGGTTAGTTAGGTTATCCTTCGTGGACCTGAGAGGTAGTAGACCTTCGCAGTCGCTAGTTCGACCAGGATCAAATACGTGTTCTTCCAAATCAATGCCCAGGATGATCAAACACTTTTAAGCATCATCATTGTGTATCAACAACTTTATATAAATACAAATATTTCTAAGCGGGATTCAATTGTAATCCATGATAACAAAATTAAAGACAGTGTATGACAATATTTCTACATTGTAAACTATTTTGGACAGTATAAACAATATTGCCTTCAGTTGGAAAAACTATTTCTTCAAATTTAAATCTGCGTTTCATAATTAATACAAAAGTTAAAACAATTCTCAATATATTGTAGCGATTCTTAGGCCGGATTAAGGGGTTCCTCTGGAGTGGCCTCTTCAGTGGGGAGCTCTTCAGAGGGGGCCTTTAACTAGGGACTTAATTAAGTTGAGGTAACCTTAACTAAGTATAAGCTAAATAAATGGAATGGGGAGACGTGGAGTCTTCAGCTGGGAGATGTGGAGCGTTGGACGTCCAGAAGGTGACTCCTCTTCTCCGTGTTATTTATCTTTAGAATAACTTTAGGAACATTTCTGGAATTTAGTTTTATTTATTTCTTTTTTTTTGTAACTTTTTTTTTATTATTTAATTTTATTCCATTAATACTCAGAATTTTAAAATATTGCTGAACTGAACTATTCTTATTTGTTTCACATAAAAATTCAGAACTGATTGTAAACTTTTATTAGTTTAATAGCCTTAATAGCCATTACGGCTCCCTAGGCTTAGGGCCCTTAGGGAGTAACGAAAACTTCATAATAAAGAAAATCAAATATGGCGTCTCTCCTATTTAACTTCATTATGCTAACAAAAGAAAGAAAATTAAATTAAAAAAAAATATTTATAATTAATTTTTATCTAAAATTATTCTTGGCAATTTTATTATGCACTATTAGAGCAAAGGAAGCAAAGTAACACAACAAACCCTGGGCCGGGCGGTCATTTACGTCAAGGGGGCCCCACTAAGGACCAGAATGGTGGTTTTGTTAGAAATGGGTCAAAAGTGTCAGTTTTTTTTAAAGATAAGGCGCCCAATATTGCCTACAAAATATTATGCTATGTTCCAAGTCATTTGGAATCATTTTCGTGAAGAATAATTTTTCAAGTAGATGGTACTGCATTCCCTATCTAAGCTGATTTTTGTAATTTTAAAATTCGATCGGAGTTTGAAGGTTTTGCATTTAGCTACTATATATTTTGACATTGTCCTTTGACATTTGCATAAAGGCCTGGTCAATGTTTGCGTGTGCGAGTGAGTGGCGGAGGGTGGTATCGGCCTGTGAGGTGACTAGAAAATTCCGAATGCTGAAGCTAATGGGCTTTCTGCTGGGAAATGAACGTGGGGTTGACCAAGGATGAGCCTCTTGCTTAGGCAGAGGCTGAGCACCACCTTACGCATACCCACCCATGTTTTTTAGAAATCAAAAATTTATTGTAGAGGCTTCCAATTTTCTGTTTAAAAAGAGACGACTGCGTTCGCATGGGATGTTCCCTGTGCACATATGGACAATACTTTTAGATACCGTACGTTAGATATATAAGTGCCAAGAGATGATAATACATACATGTTAATTTTTTATAGCTGGAATTGCAGAGAAATAAATCATATGAATTTAAAGAAGAATACGCTTGCGCATGATATTTGTCTCTTTCTCTCCTGCAGTCTTAATCGAGGAGGGAGGACCTCCAAAGAGAGTCTATTCTTCTTTTGGATTATTCAAAATCTCATCTTTCTCCTTGCCAGATAAGGGCATCGTCATTAACTAAAACGTTTTTTTTTTGGCAAAAATTCACAATCATAAAATTCATGTACTCAAGACTAGCAAAACAATCTCTTCGTAGGAAAGGAGGAGCCAAAACTTAAAAGCAATATTCTCAGAACGGGCTAGTTTTACTAAAATAATGACTAATATCGCCATCAAATCTTAGCTTCCTGGTTTTAGTTCGTTTCGTTTCCTTACAAACTCCCGTGCAGAATACTGAAGTATAAAAATGTTTTCAAAGTAAATACATCGCATGCGTGTTCAATATTTTTTCTCGTTTCCTAGTTGTTTGGCAGAATATTGTGAACGGTAGAGGAAGGCGTTTTTCGACAAAATAGGGTAGATAGATAATGTATTATTAAGGCTGCCTTGAGGCAGCGAGTTTTTGAGGTGGGTAGTAAAAAAACTTGACCGTAAGTTTGCCTTACTTTGCTTATTCTTAATATGTAAATAATTAACTTCCCGGAAGGCAAGGATAGTTAGAGCAATCCTCGTGCTGAATTGCCGCTGCAAATACCGTGCTGAACTGTCCAGGCTTAAATTGCTTTCAGTTGTGTACACTTCCTTCCACAATGAGGGTGCTACTAGCTGTGAGCTTAATTAGCATCGTTATGCCAATATTTGGCGACATGAGAGTTGTGCAAAGGCTTTTTGTTGAGTACTCAGACTGTAGAATGATCTTAATTGAAGGGATTGATGACCCATTTTTATCTATTCTGAGAAAACAGACCAATTTTGTGACAGTGATCCGACTAACGGTTGCCTACATAGGGCAAGGGATGGACAAATTTAACGAAACTCGACTCACTGTTCGAAAGAACTGTGAGTTGATTTTGGCGGCGCACGATTCAACGGCCGAGAACATTCGAACGGTCCAAGCTGGACTGCAATGGCTAATTGGTTCCGCAGTCTATCCGCAGCTTCGTCTAGCTGCAAACCCATCTAACTACTTGACCTACACATATTATGTTTTGTTAAAAATTTGCAAGAGCCTATGTGGAGGGGTAAGTACTACTACTACATGTTTTAGATAAACTACTCAATTTTATTGCCCCCATCAGGCCCAAGTTACGTATTTTTTATTCGAATTACCTCCAGTAGTAAAAGAAAAAATAACGTACCTAAACTTTAATTAACAATTAATTAAACATTAAATTAGCAGGCGTGTTTTTAATTTGACTTTGTTAACTCTAGTTATAAATAGCCTGTAATTTCTCTAACAAGATTTTGATATTAATTTCTGGACCCTCGTATCATAGGACTTGCTTGTTGGCTAGTTTTTTTAGTATACGATTTTTTTTTATTCTAGCAGCTCTGCTCACGTACTTTTGAACAATTTTAATTTTATATTATGATAAGGCAGCGTGCATACAATTGTCTGATTAATACGACAATCGTCATTAGGTTTTGTATTAGAAATTTTTACGAACAGGCAAATAAGCTTCCGAAAGATCAATGTCTCATATCTTTGGGCCTCCTCGGCCCTAGAACAAGGTTGTGTTAGCTAGTCCTTTAAGTAGAATATGCACACAACAGATACACTACACTGTAAAGTCATTTCATTAACAATAGGAAATTCCTCTCCTGTATTATTTTCTATGTAAAACGCACCACTTACTTTTCCCTCCGTACAAAATACTGGCGTCCATAGAACTATGATGTCTAATTTTAAATTTAAATTAAAAGAGGTGTCCATCGGTAGTGTTCATTAACGTGTATTTTTTGTGTGACCAAGAAGATAACGGCTGTCTTTGGAAGTCATTCCTGATTCCCTATTTTTCTACTGAATGTAAAACTCCCTTTAAGAGTTGCAATTGCACTCGCTCATAGAAATCCCTGTGTAAGCCACCCCACTACCCCACACTTTGTCAAGCACGCTTCCATTTTTTATTTATTAGCGATGATTGGCTTGATTTAGAAAACTACCGGACGCCGATACTGTCCCGTAATTTGCGTATACAAGACATCACGGTGCACCAACTAACACTAAACGGAGAAACTCTCGTGATGCGCATCCACGGCTTCAAAATGTGCGAAGTTCTTGTGGAAATTCAGATCCGTGGAGCACTGTTGCCAACTGTCCACTGGCGGCCACATATGGAAAACACGCTAATTCTCATTTTGCAAAATACAGAGTACTGTGGTTGGTTTGCTGTTGATGAAAATTATCAAATCATTGCCTTCTTGAACGAGTCGGCCGTTAACACTGAGTTCTTGACATTTAAAGAAGGGATTTACTGGAGGGTGGAAGGAGAGGACACAGAGCACAAGAGGGTTCGCGACGTAATTGTGCGCGTCCTCGGCCAGCCACAGAGATACTCACCTCCTCACAATGATTCTGTGACTGTTGAATTCATCAAATTGCACCCACCACCTGGTTCGGGGAGTTATCGAACCGAGTTTAGAGTCTTTCACAACGTCGAAAAATCAAAACTTTCTAACTACCAAATATCAAATTCATTTCTAACTCCCATAACAAGAAAAGAGTTCAACTTTGTGTCTTGTCAAAAGCCTCTTGTTCTACCAAATTTTGGAGCTTTTTATTATCCTTTCGACTGGGCGACGTGGATCTGTATTTTTGTATCGTCGATACTTTTCACGATGTCGCTACATTCCCACCACAGGAGTTTCACCAATGCTGTCTTCATAATGTGTTCCATCATGCTGGAGCAGGGTGTTTCACTGCCAAGGGAGCCTTTTTTTAATTTTCAATAGTTACCCCTAAGTTACCAAATTAATGCAACACACCGACGTATATATATATATATACAATACACACATACACACACACATATATATATATACAGTAAACAAATTATTTACTTTCCGAAACCATGGGGGGCAATTGAATCTATAATTTCTAAAATAAATTCTAACCATTTTTTTTTTCAAATTAACGGTATCGGGCACAAAACAACAAAGAAATCTATTCCAAAATTCTACATGACCCTTAAATGGTCGAATTCTAGCTTTAAAAGCCGTCAGTGACTTTCTGCATAATTATCTGACCCTTAACCTTATTTAGGAACAGTTCTAAGTAGTTCCGGTTCCTTTGCGTTTTTGCTCTAATTTTTTAAAGGCACAGTTTCTTGTTCTACTTCAGTTTCGTTTGTGTTCCATGATGAAAACGGAACACTCTCAGGATGGTGTGAATAAATTTGTGTAAAAAATGACTTTC
>VYYI01004399.1:0-10528 GCA_021029175.1 Bilobella aurantiaca
AGACTTCGAAAAATGCAGCTTGAACAAGTAATAACAGGTATAGGTCATCAGGGAGTTAAAGTCTAACTTCGTAGCGTTATTTTCTTGACATAGTGTCTCCTCTCTATGCGCTAACTTTCTACTAAGTAAGGGGGCTGTCTGCATGATCACCTCGCATTTGTAAATGTGTATGCACTAGCGGAATAAGGCGGGATGCGAAATTAATTTTTAGCACTGATAACATGATTCTTATTATCATTTTGAAAACTTACAGAGCTGGTGGGTGAGCTGGATTCGTGGGATTGGGGAGGTTGAAGAATTTATGCAAATCATGGTAAAAAGGCTTTTAATGGTGTACATTTTTTGTTATTAATACCATAAGAGTTCTCTCGTTCTTTCCTATTCATGCAAAATTCTACTAATTCCCAGGATTTGGAATACGAATGAGCCCGAGTAAAACACATTTGATTTGACATACCTCAACATTTTCATTAAGGTCATCACAACGTGTACGTAAAGTATTCATTTGTTTGCGTGTGTAGGGTGGGGGTCGGGCTGTATAAGTTAGTCTAATGTCCGGTACCAGTTTGTGGCCCCGTATAGAGTGTGAACATACACAATGGTGTTTCAGCAGTTGCAGAGAGGTAGCATAGCCCACACAGGGGCTCCCGTGCAAAAAACTAATAACATATTATAGTTCCGCCCACACGTCTTCTTATCATAAAGGGTGCTTCACTCTGAAAATCTCCACGGACACCATCTGGAATCTCCAATTTGGAGATATGAGTTGGGGCAAATAGGACGAGTCGCCTATTCAGCGTCCTTGCCATGTAGGAGTTCAAGTGATGGAGAATAATGACGATGAGCGAGAGGATGAGTGTTTGAAATTTCCGCGGGGACATGCAATTATTCGCAAGAACTGTACTACTTCTAGATCCATTGGAGTATAGCTGCGTTTAAAGAATCACAAATGCATATCCTAGCACCCTCTCCCCAACTGCCAACCTTGCAGTTCATGAGGTGAAAGCAAAGCACTCGGATTTCTGTCTCCAGATTCATTGGTTGAAAGGAAGGATTTACTATGTCCACTGTCACTCAAGCTGGTTCGCTTACTTTGCCCGAACAAGAAAGAATTTGCTGGCCCAACGCTTGTCCAGATCCAGATGACTACTACTTCTAGCCATTTTGTGATTCCATTCATACCCTTCAAAGATAGCGGGCTTCGTGGGAATGGAAAGATCAGGGTTCAGTTCTGCAACGTAGCGTCGTACTAATACATTCCTCCCGCTAAAATGTCGGATGCTTGGGAGAAAGTTGATTTACGGGGGAAATTAGTTACTCCTAAACGTCGGCAGCCTGGGGAAAATGCGTGGAAAAAGCTTTTGAGTTAGAGTGAACTCACTCCTCCATTGTGCGTGAATGCATTATTTTCCTCGCGAGTATAGAGAAAAATGGAGAACACTGTCATTGGCGGATGTAGTGGTTCTTGGTGGGGGGTGGGGAAGAAAACGGGAGCGGCAGAGGCGAGAAGAGACGAAAGGAGGCGGGGTCAAACTTCCTCGGTATGAAAAGTTTCTCTCCCCAAAAGGGAAGCTCTTTCTTTGGTGAGGGTGCACACGTGTGTGGCACCGTGGTAATGTGTGGTTTTTGAGTAGTGTGTATTTATGTGTATGCGTGCGTGTGTGTAATGCATACCCAGTACCTTCCCTAACATAAATTACTAGTATAAATCATTGTTAATCATGTCGCAATTAAAAAACCATACTAATGTACCCCCTGGCCCTTCTTAAACCTTCCTGTAACGTTTTGTAGGAAATAAATGGACAAAGGAGTGGAACAACTTGACTGGTAAAAGTTATGACGAAAGCTATTCGAGCTGGGCTAACCTAACCGGTTTCTTTGCCTTATGCTCAACCTGGCCCCGGATGATATTTCTCTTACTCGTAGCCTGTGTACACATAACTATGAAGGGCCAGAAACGGAGGCACCCCAAAAACCGAGAGGATAATTAGGCTCCAATTGCTCAGCCATAATGATTTTCCACGGAGTGTCAGGGGAGAGGAAGAAGGATATGGTAAGTACCCATTCTCAATCTCAACATCATTGCCGTGGTTGGAGTGATTAAAAAACTTTTGTGGAGTCTTAATTTTGAGTTTGAAAAACGCCTCCCCCACTCTCTCTTCCCCTCTCTGCATTCCCTCCATCTGAAACCGACATTGGCGTTCGTCTAATTTTTCTCTAATTACAAGGGTGAGCAGTGATAAATTCCCGGATGGTTAGGCTTTCCTTTTGGGTTCCATGCCAAGAGCCATACACGCAGGAGTACGCTCCTCTCAGTTACTATGTGCCGTCGCATTTCCAAATTATGTGTTCAGATCCCGTCAACAGGGTAACTAGGGAGAACCCGCCCGTTGCGGTTAAAGCTGTACACTCCATTCCCTCCAAAATTACTCATGCATCCACGAACGCACTCCCAAACACATCCACCGTCTTGTGCCAGTTGAGATAATGTAGCGGAAATGATCGGGGTCCATAGTCTCGCCCACGTACTAGTATTAGTCTCACATCTGGAACCCTATGAGTCCTGTAGGTCTATTCCAAAATAATAGAATTAATTAATTAGTCAGTCCCCTGATGTTAGCTCAATACGAAAATCTAATCAGCTGACGCCCAACCGCCGTCCGAGTGGTTCCACTCACTTGGAGTAGGTAAAACAGTCTCGAACAGCTTATATGCACACACTCAAACACACTTTGAACCTGCCCACCAAACACTAAATTGTCCCGTTTCCAATGACTAATCGGGATGCGGAACTACCTAATAATATCATCGTCATAGTCATCATCATCAGCATCTTCGAGTCTACAGCTCTCGCAGTCTAAACCGAACTGCTCTTTGGTTGGTTTTACGTAAATGTGGAGGAAATTAAAATGTGATAATCGAGCAGTAGCGGCGGGAGAGAGTAAATTAGAAATTGCTAGGCATGCACATAGCAGCCGCGTAACTCGTGTCATTTTCTACTCTGCATGCAGTGTACACATACATTCACACAATTCTATTCCACAAACCCAAGCACACATAAGCAGTCATAGACACACTTAACCCTGAAATACATGCACTTAAACAAGCGCACACATATATTGATATACATAATAATTATACATAAACGCCCCTTCTCTTATTTCCTCCAGTGTAACCTACTCAGGAAATGAAGCCTTGGCCCCTCTCCTGCCTAAAGTGACGACTCACTTTCTCCAGGACGACGTGGGGCGGAAACGAAGCGGCAGAGGAGAGGAAAATGGCAATTAAATTCCTATGATATATATTTTTAGGAAAGACTTTCTCCTTCAAACAACAGGGTCAATGACACCAGAATGATGGCCCTATTGCCGAACGGAGATGGTCCTAAATTTGCATTCCCCCTCTTTCTCTCTCACTCTGTCTTCCCATGATTCTTCCACTCTAACTGTTCCTTCAGCTAATGCTACTCTACAGCCAAGAGGATCAAAGGAAAGTGGAATAAAGCTAGTGAGATCCAATGAGTTACCTCGATATAATTTAACTTGGTCTGAGCCATGGAGTGGTGTCTACGGGCCCATTTCCCTCCACCCAATCCTTCTAGCTGTTCACTTTTAATTGTAAATTCATGTTTTTTCCACCCATTTGAGTCACAATGGCCGAGTTTGTTCCGGTATGGGTTCACAAGAGAGAGTGAGATAGAGAATGAGGGGGACTGAGAGAAAATCCGCTTTCACGTCCCTCCCTAACTGGATTGGTTCTTAATGAATGAACCGATGGGGAGTTGTCAGGAGAAAATGTGAGTGGCTTAAGCTGTCCACTGGTACCCCATTTCGAGGTGAGCCATTCATCCGAACATCGTTTGCTCCTTACCTGTAAAGTCCCAACATAAAAAATAAACAGACGCCTCCCGCCTTTCTCTTTCACCCAAAAGTGAGACATGAGGAATGACGAGCTCGCATTACAATGGGTAGCTCAGCCGCATATTGTCACGTGGCAATTTAAGTATGCTGAGCAGCCAGACGTTTAAAAATGAGGGAGCGTGCTTCTTAAGGGGGATCAGTATATTTGAAGTTAGAGTTTACGGGTAATGAATCAACTCTCACCGTCTCTCCATGTTGGAGAAGTAATAATGGGCTCCTGGAATACAAATGGTGGCGGAAATACAGGAGCTGACATGATGGATTGGTTGAGGGCTCAACTTTTGTCTACGATGACTCTTACGTGTGACTCCTCGCGATTTTCCTCCTAGATGTGTAAATAAATATCTAAATATATATGTATATAAATATGTATTTATTTATTTATGTACTTCATGCCACCCTATTCATGTTTGCAGTTACACATACAGTATACAGTTTGCTTATTCAGTCTGTCCTCGTGAAACGAGACAGTTAGGAGTGCCAAGCACGAAGTAGTTCATTAGCTTAAGGTAAGGTGATATAAATCAAATTATTACATAGTCACTGCTACTATTACCACCACCAAGGTCACCTTATCCCCGGAAAGTAGCCGTTTGACACTGGATGGGATGACCATCGGATTATTCTGAATATCGGTCCGGAGTCAAATGGCTAGATAACGGTGCCTGTACCATCACCACCACCACCGGGATTCCCATCAACGCTCCATGTCAAGTGGCTCTTCTCCATGGTCAGGGCCCTGTTTTACCATAAAAGTCACACTTCATTGTTCGCATTCGTCAGTCAACCAATATGTTTTCTCTTGAGAGTTCAGCAATCAAACTGAAGGGCGTATTCCTACAAATGCAAAATCATGATCCTATATACATTCCAGCGCGTGCCTATCGATCCGCGGCGTAATTTCACGTATGAAATCCCTCGAAATTATCATCACAATGGGCTAAACGGACTTTGTCCAGATTGTAAGAATGAGTATATACTTCAACATTCATTTACACACACAACAAAGTCAGCAGCAACGTTGGTGGCCGCTGAGTTGTGACAGTTGGAGCAGCACCTTTTTGTATTTGTAGGAAAATATACCCATGTGGAGAGGTTTCACCAGTATGGCATCCGGCTTTATAAATTCCCACCATGTATGGATGCACGTGTTGTACCTTGGTTAAATTTTGAATGTTTCTCTTGTCATATCTTCCGATTCTCTAGTCAACCTTGTTCTCAAGGCAAATTACGAATAGTAGGTGATGAATTTGTTGGGAGCCATATCACAGCCTTGACTTGACTGTGCGTGTATTTCTTGGTTTTGCCCAGACACTGCGTCACATTTGTACGCCCTGAAGCAAATATTCATATGTTGGACAACTTCACGTAACTCCATCCATGTCAATCACATCCTGGCTACGGACTAAATGATGGTAGATTTGGACAACACTTCTTGGTATCGTAATCACAAAGGACATGAGTGAGGGTCGAGGAGTAGACAGTTCTAACTCCCCAATAATGGAGTATTGCCGCTCGTAGTGCCCAACTGTCCCATTAAATAATCTTAATTGCTTTCCTCCCAGCGGACTCCGCGGTGGAGAATGGGTCGGCATGGGTAAGTCGTTTTAGGTGCTCTATTTTAATTAAGCATGGCCAATTATAAGGGGAACCCGGTGGCGGTGAATGGCATACAAAGAGAGAGAGGGGTAAATGATGTGGGATACCGTCTGTGGGTAGTCGCCCCAAACCTTGTTTCAAATCACATACTACTCTCTTCCCATTAATGGTCCTCTTGTATGTCCATTACATACGGATCTACGAAGAGCTCCCGGCCTTCCCTTCCAGAAAGAGTTTACCCTTCCTACTGTATGCCTTGACATGGGGGATTTGAAGCGGCAGTGGCGTTGGGATGTCCGGCCACTGCTCAGCTCAGCTCTATTGTTATGAATAAAAGTATGTGTAGTGGGAGGCTGCCGCAGCAGCTTAATGGAGAAGATAGGCTTTTCAACACCCCGGCACCATCACCCGTGCCAATATTTTAAGACATGAACTTCGGCGGCATTCACTAACTTGGAGGCATCCATTTAGCCCATAATTTTTCCACTTGGCAACTGACATGCTGTCGTGCCCTGCCTACGGCCAGAGTTGGAGGCTTTATCAAAGCAAAGAATCACTCAATCATACATCCTTGAACGCATGCGAGTATGCATACGTCTACACACACCCAGTTGCACACATTGCACATGTACACAACCGCAAATAAACAGCGCACGTACCCACGTGTACCCACAGTTAAATTACACACACCTACACGTGCACACCCAAGCAAGAAACACACGTACAGCATAGAAAATATACAGATATGTATGACTTACCCGAAAACACATCCTCGCATTCAAGATCCCGTTGACTCTTCAACTTATTTAGTTCCAGCCCGTTTTACGTAATCAAAGGAAGAAATTTTCAAGGTCTCGGTGACAACATGAAATAGTGGTGGTCCACTTGAAATCAAATTAAGGTTTAACAAAGTGGGAAGATGCGCTGGGGACACATGCCACCCCATTTGTACACCCATGCACGCATCCCTAAGGAGTCCCCAGTAAGTTTTTGAGTGAGTGAAAATTTTTAGTTGGGTGAAAGGAGGCGACAGCCTATGTCCTAATACTGCTCTCACTTCTCAGAGCCTTGGCCGACCGCCTTGAACGTTTACACTCCAACACGCTAAGACGTCCCACGATTCCCCACTCTTATCTCTCCACAGCGGCTCCGTATCTTTACAGTCCTATGTAAAGGAGGGTGGAATCTTACTGGCTCAGCCGTTCAGCTTTCTCTCTATCCTGTTTCTAATGTTATTATTATTATTATTATTTCCAGTGGAGGGGAAGTGAAAAGTTAGTGCGAGACATCCTGAAACTAGGAGGTGAGTTCATATATGTTTATCGGTATGCATGAGCGAGCACGGATGTACCCGCACAAAGTCCCCTGGTCCCTTATCTCCCTCGCATTTTCCTGAATGTATCCTTACCACCCCAGGAAGGGAATTGTCCATCGTAAGTATTCTCAGTACTTTCTCTTCCCACACATCTCTTTCCCTTCCTCGTGAATCCCACTCTCCCACCATGGATTTCATTGCGAATCACGGCAGCGACCATCGTCTCCGAATCTCACCGTTGTCAGTCCCCTTCAACTCCCTCCAAATCGTCCCATTGTTGACTTCGTCCGGGAGCAATGGAGGAAGGGAAGGATGTGAAACGGAGGGGAAAACGATAAAAATAAGTCTGGGAAGAAAAGATTCTGCCGTCACAGTGTATCTATAGTGCTTCGCAGGATCATATATAAACACGCTTCAAATCAGTGGGAAACCGGCCCAATTTCACCACACTACGCTCCTGCCTACCCACATTGCCCTCTCACCCGCCACCATAGCCCATGGACCTAGATTCGGACTCCACGTGCCTCCCTCTGTAGCCGAGACGAGGGGCGCCGTGTCAGCTATGGTGCGCTCAAAACAGCGGTCTATATCGTTCATGGGAACTGCAGAGAAGTTGGATGGTGGGATATTGTTGCCATGGCTTTCCTATAGGAGGTTCTAAACTACGAGAAATGAGGAGATGAGGCTGTAGAATTAGAACACGTCCAATTACTACCCGAAAAAAACAAACTATTTCGTTCGTGAATGAGATAGTGGAGCTCCGGCGAATTGGGTCGAAACTAAACTGTGGAGGAAACTAATATAGAACAGGCCGGGTTGGGATGTACATGAGAGAGATTCTGATTATTTTGGTGATGAGAATTAGAGTAGGAACCTGTTGGGATATATCATTGATATCTGTGTGTATTTTGGACAGTATGCAAAACGGTGCTGTGGACGAGAATGGCCCTAATGTGAAGAGATATTTTGAGCGACATTCATGGCGGGTCATGAATGAGGAAATTCTTATTCGTAGCGGATCGTTTCCCCTTTGCTGAGGATCTCCGTTTTAAAGGGAATAAGAGATCTCTTACGCGCATCCCTCAATACTGATCCGAGGTGGAGATAATTCCAGATTTTGGCCCTTGCAAGCAGCCCCAAAAACTCCAGTTCAACTCATAGATGTACTGAGCGGATATGGAAACAGCGGGGGACGGAGTGCTTTTCCATTATACTTTGAATCCGAGGAAAGGGAAATCTTGTGGGAGATAATATTTCTTTTTGTATCTCCATCAACCTCCCCTTTCATACATGCGGAGACTTGGGTGTCATCGCAGCCGCCACTGTAGTTCTTCTCTCTTCCAGTCGGTATTGCCGTGAAAATATCAATTACTCCCCTGTGCCTCCCATTGCATGATCCACATTCATTTTCTCAATGGGTCCAATCGGATGGAAAATGAAGAAAACGAATCTACCCATTTACCCTGAGCTTGCCCCCCACACCCACTTTTACCAGCCCCTTATCCGGGATTATGTCACATTAGTGTACGCATTACATTCGCCTTTCATCCGAATACCCATGGCTAAAGGACCCGAGATCATCGTTTTCTCTGTTGCCCGCAGTTGGCGGTGAGCGGAACTGAACTGGTAGGTTTCCCCACCAAAACGGAAACATGGAGGAGGAAGATTTCATTGCTCACTTTTCTTCACCCGTGGTGTCATCTATAGCCACTCAGTATCCTCTTCTGGGTAGAATAACGTGTTTGCAGATTGTATGGGTGGGTGATCCGGCGGGGAAGGAGGGACCACCGAAGTTGATGATGATGATGACGAGGAGAGATCAGTCCCAGTGTAGTCCCCAGTAATGATTAGGATTGGATCATAGATCATTCCCGTGATTACCAGTACATTATCATGGTAACGACTTATGAAAGCGTATCGATTTCCTATTTTCCCCTCTCATATGAGATCACCCAGAACCCTCACTTTCCCAGTCCTATGTTCAAACGCAGGCGACTCGTTCCCCAACTCATGCAGTCTCAGTAGTTACAACAACTTGGGTGTAGTTATTATGGGATTATGTTCTCCTTCATGATCATCATGGTCATAATGATGATGTTCATTTGGTATGGAAGAGTAGGCATGTCTATATATATGAGTATAATATTAACCGCCACCAACCCAAAGCCAACCAACCAATCGAATTCCCGCCTCCGCAGGTCATAATCGTATCAGGAGACAGCCGTATAAAGAGAGCATCACATTAGATGTAAATGACAATTTTCTAGTCCTCATTCCTCTTCCGCGGTCGTAGGTGTGTGAAAGTGTGCCTGTGGGCGTGTATGTGTGTACGTACTGTGCACTTATGACTATGTGAGGCATTTTGTCATGCGGGCGTGAGAACATCCTGACCGATTAGTAATACGCAATGGTACCGAAGGCGGAGTGTAGGTCATAGTAGGAAAGAATGAGAAGAGTGGAGGGGCGTTCTATTTACATCGCTCCCTCAGCATACAAGGTACTTTTTTAGATAGATAATATTAATAATGATGATAATAATAACGATCATAGTAATAGTAGTAATTTATGTTATTTAACAGCGAAGGGGTTGGGCCGATTAATGCTATAGTGGAAAATTATGGGTGGTGCTAGTGGTCGTATTGAAGGAGGTCCTTGGGATCCGTTATACATTTTTTCCCTCGTGTAATATAACCTAGACATATTAGCAGTAACAACAATCATAATACAGTGTATTATATAAATTCCATTCGCTCTTACAGTATGGATACATAAGTATGTATATATTATTTACGCATATCATGCAAGTACACACATAACTAACTGATTGATTTATCATGGTTTATCACGGATCAAATTATTTTCTTCCATCTGCTTCTAAGGGTTTTCTTCTGGTCCATGTGCATCTCTTTCTCTAAAATGGCTGCGGGTAGGTCCATGTTGGGAAAGTGTCAGAGATCCTTTGAGGCAATCCGTCACGTGCCGGGGCCTTCCATTCCATAACCCTCTCATATCATCACATCATATCCCTCGTAATTTATAGTTGAGCCGTCTGAAGTAGTATAATAAGTAGTAGAATATTAATAATCGTGAGCAGGGCCTTCCATAACAAGCCAATTCCTACATATACGCCTGGCTCACGTAGGGACATGCAGGCTCCTCGGAAGCCATTCCATCTCACCAACACAGTTATTACAATCTCCATCCATCAAGGTGGTCAAGTAGTCCTGATAACAGGACGCTGTGTTTGGGAAGGGGTTGATGACAGTTCAGGTGGGGAAAATAAATGAGTAATTTGAAGTGTCATAATGCGTATATAAACTCTTGATTGACGCAAAGGTTATGGTCACTTGAACGCGTGGATTTGGGATCTGGTTCCGGGGATTAGGACTCAAATGATAGTGGGCTTCTGGGATGCTTCTTCATCTTCTCTCAAAAGCTTCAGGATGATGACGATCATCATCCTCCCGCCCCATAAAGGATCTCCACTTAGCTCCTCTGCCTGAAAATTGTTGGACAGGAATGAATTCAATGAATTTTTCGTCGGTGAGATTCCCAATGGAGGGAATTTTGTCTGAGTTAAAATTTTTTATCAGTGAGATCTCACGTGTTTGCAGCCGGTTTGGCAGTCGCTGATGCGATTTCGGAGAGGCGGACATCGATTGGGACGCGGTCATCGTACAAAGTAGGGGCTTGA
>VYYI01004400.1:0-10524 GCA_021029175.1 Bilobella aurantiaca
TAGATTAGAGATTGAGCACTTCTCTCTCTTTTAAATAGCAACTTTTGAGCTTAATAAAATTACTTAGAGAATTGGATCCGTTCGAGATCATTCTATAGTCTTGTGTGCATACACCACAGTAACTAATACGCTACTTAATAATTAGAACAATGTTGATGGTGTTTCTAACGCTAATTGACTGTAACCATTTGCATGCCCATTACGGCCACAGATTGGAAAGACCGGCTATGGAAAAATAGAGTTTTTAGATTGTAATGCGAAGTTGTAAGAAAATATTTTGATGTTCTTAAGTGAATCAGTCCTAGGACGGGCTTGCATAGCTGCAGTACACTCCATTCCTACTTCCCACTTTTGCTTGATTGCGTCTGAAAAAAAGTGAGCACTAGCAAAAGTATGTACTGTAGTTTCCAATACACGCTCAAATTAATCTACCATTAACCTAATCAGGTTATTTATTTCGGTTGACTGTGTAAATTGATCATGAAACTGAAATGTGTTGAAAGTAGCAGGTGACGTTTAATTAATTAGAAGTGAATTAGAAATAGCCAGTGAATCACAACCACCAGTTGAAATTACACAATGAAACGTATTCTTTAATTGGAAAAATGTAATTAATCATGATAATTAATTAATTAATTCTCATGAGACCCAATTAGAGTCTTTTGAGAAAAATCTCCGCACCAAAATCACGCGAATCACACATGCTACCATTCTTTTTAATTGGGCTGGAAACCTAGCCCGAAAATAATTTTCTATCATTTTCAATATGGTTGCTACAAGTACATCTTCATTCAAAAACATTTTTGAAACTTTGAGTGGTAAGCACTTTCAAATCAATGCTTATCACATGCCGCCTTACATTATACTGAGC
Organism: Bilobella aurantiaca; assembly: GCA_021029175.1. Lineage (NCBI taxonomy): Eukaryota > Metazoa > Arthropoda > Collembola > Poduromorpha > Neanuridae > Bilobella > Bilobella aurantiaca. Next base: position 872 of record VYYI01004400.1, read on the forward strand.
AATGACAATGAACATGTTGGTGGATCTCATTTTAAAATTATCGAGTTTGCCACCAAGAAGTTTAATTTTACTAGTTCCTGGGACGTGGCGAATGAGAGCATGTCGTTGGTTCGCAGCTCACGCGTATTGTCCAACGGAAAACCCGCTGGACTCATGGCAGACGTTTATTATGGTCACGTGGATTTTACCGCACTTACAGTACCCACATTTGCGCGGCTCAAGTTCATGGACTTTGTAGACTATACTGAAGAAGATACGCTAGTATTTTATACCGCTCAACCAACTCCTGCGTCATTACATTGGACTTCCATTTTCTCACCTTACGATAAACTATCTTGGGTTGCGTTATTAGGGACTTTTTTACTATTTACTTGCCTCTTTGTATCTGCTACAAGCTTTGCGGTAAAGTTTCATAAATTCAAATCAACAGTATCTGCAGCGGTGATGGTACCATTTTCGATAGTAGTAGACCAAAACTTAGGATATATTTATCGAGATTTGCGACCTTTGACCGCCCTCTGGATGATGCTAGTTTTCCTATTAGGAAATGGATACAAGTGCAACCTAGTCTCGCTCACATCTATCTCTGATGTCGACAAAGTGCCCCGAACATTTAAAGAACTAGCTGCAAGAGGCGACTACAATGTAATATTGCACAGAATGGGACAATCGTCGTTTTTGTTCTTTAATAGGTCGACAAATTCGGTGTACAAGGATATTGCAACTCGGTTTGCCAATGCCATGGAAACAAACCCACTGTTGTGCACGGGGCAAATTTTGACCAATCCGCACTCAACATGCATTGGCTGGGACTTTATGCTGAAAACTGCAATTTTAAGTAACTTGACACTTCAAAACTCGGATGATTTGCTATTAAAGTCTAAACATAGTCCATTTTCTATTTTAATGACATTTGGATTCCCTAAGGGGTCCGTTTATAAAGGGCCCTTCAATTTAATTATAGGAGCACTTAAGGAGACAGGCATTACACGCAAATGGAACCAAGACATTTTAAATTCGTACAAAAGGGAAGGGATCGATAGGAGGCACAATAAATTTCTGCCCCTGCTTAAAGCCGCACAATCAAGGCTAGAGTCACGTGACCTCAAAGTGTTCGCTATGGGGAACCTCTGGCCAATCTTTCTTGGTTATGCAGTGATAATTGCACTAATACCTGTACGTTTTTGGGCAGAATTGTTAACAAAAACTATTTCTAAAAAAAATTCCATCGATTCCCAAATTCCTATGTGCGCCCAAAGTAATACTGAAATAATATACTAACATAGATTTTTTTAACCTAAATGCATTATATTTTAAAACAATGTAACCTTGATATAATAACCCATTAAAATAATATACATATAATGATTAAGATATGGTTATGATTAGAAAAAATCGGGTTCTTATGTTAAGTGCTCTTTTGTCCTAGAGCAGGCTCATATGGCTATTTGAGGGATGTTGGAAACAACTAGGAGATTAGAAGTATACCAAACTGTATTGTAAATCGTTGTTTTGCCAAGTGAATTAAATGTTTCGCTATAATTTGGAAAAAAAAATAGAGTTTACGAATTGAGAAGCCGATTCCTTCCCCCGGGAAATTTGAAACTAAGGAAATTCGAGACACCATGGCGCCACGCCTACCAAGCTCCCTTTGTTGGGTTGGAAGAATTGGTCTATACTGTTCCATTTTGTTCAACTATTGTTCTTCATTAGTTATAATTTGGACTTCACAGACAGTTAAACATATAATTTACATTATACTCACTTATTCGCCAATCGAATTATAATCAATGAGCTCATTTGATGTCAGGCAGGTCTCGATCTCCAAACGAAGTTGGTAATTTGGTAAATTTGTAATTTGTTAATATATATTGGAATAATTTTAGTTGTAATTGAATTCAGAATAAACAATGGCATGGAGCGCTAGTGCAATCCAGTAAAATGCAGGCGAGAGGCTGCGGGGTAGAATTTCTAACTAGTAGCGGCGCAGCTACCGCTAATTTTGTCAATTGACACCACCGTAATTTGGGAGGGTAGAAGAACAAGTGACGTCTTGAAACTCCACGGTCCTTTTTAAAAAAAAACAGGTTACTCAAAGGGACTTCCAGGAAATCAAGGGGATTTCAAAAACTTTGATACAAATGGAACATGAATCGAATTGATATATTTCCGAAGGTTGGCGCTCATCCTATTCTGCTTCCTTAGATATTTCCGGATAGGCAACTGAATTTGGCAACAATGTCTAACTCATTGTTTTTTTTAAATACATGGTGAATAGTAATTGATAATGTTAGAATTTGTTTTTTTGCATTGTGCATCTATGGGATAAAAACAAAGATAAGTCCAAATCTTGCATTGAATTCAGTTCTTATCTCTCCACAAATGACTGCCGTTGAATGACGAAGTTTGTCAATTAGCGGTAGCAATATTGGTCTCTTTAAAATAATGGGGAAGGGATGCTTCAAAGGCTCAATTTGTTTGTAGAGGTGGACGGAAGGTAATGTTTTGTAAGTTGATTAGTAAGAGGACTTCCTGCCTCCACAAAGGGAAGTAGCGTCCATTTCAGTGATGAAGTGGTCCTGTCTAACCTAGTTTCGATGGAGAAGGACCACTCACCTGGACACGTTGTCATAGAAACTGAACTCATCCCTAATTGCCAGGGAAGAACACGGAGTGAGTCCTTTTCCTTTCAAGACAACTTTGAGGCCTTCAGTTCCGCTGTGGAGAGTGGAGACAGAACCCGCCTCAAGCTCCTCCTCCGCATTTACCCAGAAGAAGACTTTGAAATTCTGAGTTGCAAAAACGATTATGGACAGACGCTCCTCCATTGGGTGGCACTATCAAGTGAGGAAAACTGTTTAGATATTAAAAATACATAATAAAGACGAAAGCGTGCGTGACAAGAGGAGTTTTTCAATAATGTTGAATTTTTAAGGCGTTTGTATTAACTCAATTGATGCAGCTCAAGCGTATAATAATGTGTGGCTACCAAAGATTCCGAGTTGGAATAGAAACACTATGGAATTATTTTCGTTTTTTCTTAAAAATTTTTAGTACAAGTCGATAAATACTAGCGAAATATACCAAGGGGTACCCCTCAGAGACCCCTTTAATTCTGTAGTGATAAAAACATATCATTTTTTAACATAAAACATGACAAATTGAAACTAGCGGCCTGATAACTAGAGGAGGAGCCCTTAAGGGTTCCAATGTCCTTGGACGGGTTCATTTGGTTAGTCAATTATTAATGTTAAGTCAAAGCCATCACATAGTATAACGCCGACTAGTTTAACCAGAAAAACCCGCCCCAGGACAGGAGAACGCGGTGCTTGGCAATTAAGGACACCGATTACATATGTTTAGTTTGTCACTGCACATGTGTTTAGTGTTATGACTTCTTGCAAGGTTGGCAATGTATCTTTTCAATTGCCTGGCAAGCCCGCCCAAGGACTGCGACATGCATGGTTTGCCTATACATGAGTATTCGGCATAAATGTAAAAATCAATTCTTTTTTATAAAATCTAATGAAAATTCTGCTGCAACGCAATGAACTGCTCAGCGTGCATATTATGAGTATATAATTGAAAAGCAGGATTAGCTAACCCAGTGTAATTTTCTTTGTAAAAAAAAAATACGACTTACTTTTAGTGGAATTTATCCCTCTGTAGCAGGTAGTTTAAAAGTTTTAGGTAATGCTAGCCACTGCATGGAATGTATTGGGCTAAGGTTAGGAGAATTTTGCCACGTTGATGCTAGTGCGGTTTGAATTTGAAGAAACCGCCTTTGAAAGAATTACGGGGACGTAATAACTTTTTATGAAAACGGTAAAACTGGATTAAAAATGGGTTGTTAGGCAACTGTCCAAACGGCGACCGTCTCACCGTGACTGAACATATCTACGGTCGCCTCAAGCGGAAGAAGGAGGCAGTAGGAATGAGGTTTAGAAACATTCTGGACGATGGCGGAAACAGCCCTCTGCACTATGCAGCCAAGTACAAACGAAAGCCACTCTTGAACTTCCACGTCAAACATCTACTGCTTGAGGGAGTGTTCGATGAAAACGAAGATGGACTGTCGCCATTTCACTACTTGGCTTCAGGTACTATTTAGGTCCTTCATTATATTAGTAGTGTACTAATAATGCATTTTACAATATTGCTCAAGAGCTATATAATTCAATGTTGTTCGAATAGAAATGGTATAGTGGATACAGTATAAATCAATCTTATATATATATATTAAATATATGTATGATGTTCAACTCATTTGTTAGAAAAAGTAGTTTAAAAAATTGCACTATGATTGTACTAACCATGTATTTTGAAATTTGTTAGCAAAAAGCAAGGACTACGTTTCTGTGGCCCTTAACTTGTGGCAAAAACTTGAGAAAATAGAGGGCATGACACCGGCCCCAAATTTTTCAAAGTTTACGCCACTCCACACCGCAGCAAAAGACGGGCTGTTAGAAATGCTGCAATTCTTGGTAGAGAGAGCGGGATTCTCAACCGACGTCTTTAGCCTCGATGCAGATGACTTCGGGCTCTATCCACTGCATTACGCCATCAAATACTCGGGTAAGTGGTGTATTTTGTATAGAAAACGCCAAACAGGCCAGATCTCGCACATGTCTGTTTGAGAGACATACATTTTTAGGGCCTTCGTCTATTTCTAAAATGACACGGGGAAACACAAAAATGCATTTTACGTCCCCCTAATGCCGGGGTTGTTGGCTTGTCTTATGAAGTATCTTTTTTTTTAATTTTAAGCAAATATTTTATATATGTTTAATTGAAGATGACAGCAGCCCAATTACACTGCAGCGAGTAAAGTACCTGATGGAAGTGACAAACAGAAATTTCTACAGAACGAAAACTACACGAAACAGCCCCATTCACCTGGCAGCACAATTTGGAAAACCAAACATTCTTAGATATCTGCTAAGTATAGATGAAAACACGCGTAAGAAAGTTTGTACATACGAATTGTAATTGCAAAAAAAAAAGTTTATATTTGGAAGAAATCAATGACTACCCCGCTGCCACTTAATAGCTGCCAGATTATTTCCAAATAAGAAAACCCGCTTTGAGAGAAAAAGACTATCGAATTTTGCTCGATAGTTTTCAAGTTGTATATGATAATCATTGAGTTTTTAAGCAGAGCTTGGAGATCTCAACATCAATGGACATCTGTTTTTTGTCCCTACAACTCTAAACGCCAATCAGCAAACATGTCTCCATGTTATCCCGAATGAAAGTAAGAGAAACAAAGGAATTAAAATACATTTAAAACTATTTCATACCACTTAATTTAATTTGCAATGTTAATGAGCATTTTCTTTCAAACATTTCTAGCTATTGAACTAATCTTAATTTTCATTCAAACATATTTTATGCACGGAGAGATACAGAAACAATGGGCTTTCTCTGATAGAAAGTAATAGTTCTGTATCACTCTGTACAATATTAAGGAATTTATACAACCTTTTAATATATGAATACATTGAATCTATGTATTATGGTAAAATTATGGCGACTTAATGGTTGAAATATATGCTTTTGTAGCTGTATCCGAGTCATGTTTGGAATGTGTCAGAATAATTCTCACGCAAACTCACTTGGGCTACTCAAGATATCGAGAAGAGTTTTGTATGAGATTGGACTCCTTTGGAAAAACAGCTATCGACTACGCCGCTCAATTTGAAGCAGTGGAAGTTTGCCGGGAAATATTGGGGCTGCTGAAATGCGACGTTGCGTCAAAATGGTCAGTATATAAGATTTTATAAAATACTAATCGTAAATGAAATGGCGTAGTTGTGCAAGTGAGTGAGAGAAAAAAATGACCTAATGTTATACATAAAGTAGTATTTATAGCCGTTTTATACCACTCACGTTTACGTAACTGGATTAGCTGCAATTGAGAAAGATGTATACCTATACCTGTTTTAAGTTCAAAATTTGGTTTCTATATCTAAATTTCTATCTGCTGTGATTATCTTGTCGAAATTCTTAATATCCGTAAATGTATGTAGGTTGTCCCATGATATGCTCTCACTCCTCTATCAGCAAGTTCCGGATGCGCTGATTCCTGTCTTTGAAAGCTGTCTGACAAAAAAGCACGAACTGCGCAGGCGTCAATATTTCATTGTAGGAGACCTGGCGCCTATTCTCGGAGAAAGACGGTACAACGACCCGAAGGCCATGCAGAAACCAGAGTCATACTATCTTCACAAAATTAACTTTGTTGACACGAAGCTAAGGAACAAGGTGCTAAGGAATGCCTTGGTAGAACGCTTCATTCAACAAAAATTTGAAGTAATCAGCAACTTTCTACTTGCCGGATGCGTATTCCAGGTAGAATTGCATTCGAAAACTGTTTCGGCCGCTACCTACCCTTTGGTCATTTGCTAGCGCCCCAGAATTTTCCTGTCAAACTGAAGTTCTGGATCCCAGCAGACGAGCATGTCGTAGGAGCCATATTTCGATATTACATTTTTAATGCTGTTATTATTGGTAATTTAGCGTTTCTAAAATTGAAACTACTAATCGTCTGCTGCTAGTTTCTCCCGAACTGAAGTGATTTTTTCTCCAAAACATATATTAAAATGTTTCAGAATTCGGATGGTACTATTGTGACGATGCTAAAATTTTGGCAGTTAGCAGTTGACTCCACTGTAGATATGTTAATGTTAACTGGGTATTACTCTATGTATGTTACTTTATTTCCCATGTAGATTACCTATATAATTCTCTACACGGGCTTGGCGTACATTTCATTTGAGAAGTGTGTAAAAAGCGAAACGGAAGACAATTCGGCAGTATCAACTTCTAAAGGTGTGATTTGCACTTTACGTATTTTGCATGTACATAACATAATGCACAAGAAACTTAATTGTTAGCTAACTAAAATAACTTAATTAATACGAATTGAAATAATTTGTGTTAATAACTTAACAATTACATTTGACAATTAACTAAAGTTAATTTAAAGTTGAATTTAGTTACAGCAGAGAGCAGTAGCCACTACTGCGAAGAGTTGGACTTTTCTGAAAAGATTTTTGGAGTACTAGTGCTCCTCTCTGCGCTAATTCTCCTTTCAAAAGAGATGTATCAATTAATTCGAAGCAGAACGTGGCAGTCACATTTTAGGAAATATGCAAATTGGGTTCAACTGACCTTCACAATCATAACGCTAACTACAACATGCTCATTTATTATGACAAACAGAAATGACATCATGGAATACAACTTTCATCGCATTCTAACCGTTGTAAGACACAATGGCAAATACCACTCTCAGAAATTTTAACTTTTTTCATAAAAGAAAGTTGCAGAATTTCGAAAGTTCAACCCTTGATTTCTTTTAGTGCGGTGTACTCCTTGGAGGGATACTGAGCCTCTACGAATTCAAAAAGATTTCAAGATTTGGGGAATTTTCCAGAATCTTTTGGAAGGTATTCTCACTACTCATTTAAATATATTTAATCGAAATAGGTACAGTGAGCGGCACAAGAAATCCCCTTTTTAACACATTTATCACATTTCAGTTTAAAAAAATGTCAAACTCAGAAACAATTATGTCATATCAATTATCAAGTTTATCATTCAATTAATTTTTAGACAAGAAGCGCATTTTGGAGGCCTCTCGTGGTAGATAAACATACATCTAAGCATTACATTATCTTGTTTTAGGTTGCCAAGAAATCTGCACTACTTTTCGCGTATTATTGCATGCTAATATTTGCGTTCATGGTCTCCTTCCGAATTTTAACGCCAGAGGTAGAGTAAACAATATACTTTAGAGTATTTAATTTATAATATGATATGTTAATTATTAATATGCATACTTCGCACCTGTAGTTAGTTAATTGGCAAATAATATTTCCAGAAAGGTGACTTTCTCCTTCCATTTGGTCTTGTGAAGGTGATTGCCATGATGGTTGGTGAGTACGAATTTGATGGGAATTTTGAGCGGAGTGGAACTTCGACGGATTATCTCATATTTGGAAAACTCGTCGTTTTCACACTCTTTATTTTTGTGGCGGCAATTGTTGGCCTCAACCTTCTCATTGGCCTAGCCGTAGAAGATATTCAGGTAAACAACCATTTTTATTGATAAAAAAACAAACAAAACGTACCCGTCCTAGAACAAGGATAACTAACACTTTTAAGATACAAATTTAATATGATACGTTTATAAAGGCTTTCATTTTAAGTTGTAGAACGCTTTCAGAAAAAAAACTACAGTTTGAAATATGGCCTAGAAAACCTATTGCGACTTTCAAAGGTTTCTCCGTCCTAGAACGGGGTAGCTTGGCTGGTTTGTCAACCCTTACGTATTTTAATAGTTAAAGTCGCATCACACACTTACTGTTGCAAACCATTCTAGTTTTTGGCCTCTTGTAAATATGTAACTCCCGAACTCACTAACAACATATTCATTTACGTTTATAAAAGACGGTGTTTATTAGGTAAAATACGTTAGGAATCTTATTTTTAATTATGTCCATAGACCTTGAAAGCTGATGCTCACACGGAAATTCTGGCAACTCAATTAGAGCAGATTTACATGACGGAGAAATTTATCATTTCTTTTCGGCCCTTCATTGGCTCCAAGTGGTTTGAGCAAATTCTCAACAAAACAAATCTCATTATCAAGTAATTACTACAATTACACCAATTAATAATTAATTGTTTTAAGCTACAATATTCTATAAATAATTATCATATTTGCAGCAAGAACCACGAACATAGCCGGCGGTTCTACTACACAACGTTTGAGTTCCCAGTTTCAAGTGATAGATGTTAGCCGCAATAAACAATTGCTCTTAACACATGCTAAAGCCGAAAAGACTTTATGCGCACAACATACTGCTAACTTACATAACCTAAAACCATGAAAAATTAACTCTATTAGTAAAACAGGTTTTTTTAACATTATTTATTTTAGAAGAGCGGATTTTTTAAAGTATGAAACTACCTTTTAGAACTACACATACTGAATATATTTTAAACGTTTAAAAGCAGCAAATGTGTAAATTGTATACTTTTAGAACCATTAAATAGGTATTAGGATACTTTAAGGAGATCTTAAATTATGAGTTATTTGGATTTTGTATACTTTTAGAACCAGCAGATAATACGATTGTGCATATTATAGAAGTAGTCTTGTATACTTTTAGAACAGCAGATATTTCAATAGTCAACTTTTTAGAAGAATATGTATTTTGAGTGTAATATGCTTTTATAAGTAAATATTTCCAGAACAATTTAGAGCAATTGAGTATCTCACACAACTAGGACCTTATTTCACAGCACCTATAAAACTAATACGTACTTTTAGAACAACAGATATTAGGATATCGTAGTATATTAGAAGAGTATCTTAAATACTCCTTGTAATTTCTCCGATGACTCACTACGCAAAGCAAATGAGTTTTGCTTGTGTGCGTAGAGTCCTGTTCATTGTATTGAGTTTTCTATTGTTTCATTGAGTCCCTCTTGACACACTTTCCCTTCTCAATACGTATTTGCAATTTCACTCCTTCGCAAAAACTTCCGTAATTTGCAAATTAACCAATTCACGCCTACGCGCACTCCTCAAGACCAGCACATTATATATTAAATTTATAGTAAAAAAAAACAAATGTGGAACA
>VYYI01004401.1:0-10516 GCA_021029175.1 Bilobella aurantiaca
ATTGTACGGCTCGCTTAAAACACAAATCATCATCACTTGGAACGTTTGTTAGATGGCGTAATTTTTTGCGAATTTGTGGATGTAGGTCATGTGACAAACCGGCAGAGAATGTTTGCGTTTCTGCTATTGTTATAATAAATTTCGTTACAGTTTTAAAGTTAAAGTTTGAACCAAGTGCTGTAAAAGTTTCAATTCTGTCTTGTAGACTATGTAAGGCTTGTCGGAATGTAAAATTGATGTCCATGGTATTATTGATACCGTAAAGAAACGTTGAGAAAATTGGATATGAATTTGTGGTAGTTCCATCACTGTCATTTTTAGTAAAATGCATATATCCTGTGAATTGTATTTTATAATTTTTTAGTATTCTTAGCTTTTCACGCATCAACTCGAAGATGGACCTTTTTGCTCTTATAAAAACGTCTTCCAAGGTAATTTCATCTGGCAAAGTTATAGAATAATCTTGATATAGCTGGTCTATTGCGTCAGCAGTTGCAACAATTTCCAAAGGATTCTCTACTCCGCGCCCAGATTGATTATAGCCTTGAAAAATTATAGGGTGAAGTTGATGGAAATGTTCTTGTAATTGAGATACCGTTTTGAATTTTTGTTGACAGTAGTGACATTGCCTTCTGCGGAAGACTTCAATTGGAATTATTTCAGGTTCAATTTCTGCAATCTCTTCTTCGTTGTCACTAATTTGACCAATTTCGGGTTGTGTGTATTCCTCATCACTGTCGATATAATCGACTAACCTTAATTGAGGTTCAACATTCTCAACTTCCATGTCTTCTGGTTGATTGCTAGTAGTCTCATCTTCGCTGTCACTATAATCCACTAGCCTTAACCGTGGTTCAATGTTTGTAATCTGTGGAGGTTCAGTAGTTTCTTCTTCACTGTCACTATAATCCACTAACCGTAAGCGAGGTTCAATGTTTGTAATCTGTGGAGGTTCAGTAGATTCTTCTTCACTGTCACTATAATCCACTAACCGTAAGCGAGGTTCAATGCTTGTAATCTGTGGAGGTTCAGTAGTTTCATCTTCAGTGTCGCTATAGTCCACTAGTCTTAACTGATGACGCTTATTTTCATTTAGACGTTCCATTGTGTTTGAGAGTTGAGACAAGAGTGAGAGCGAATTAGATGAGGTAGGAGGTTACATTGGGATTTTTTCGTTGAAAGTCGTATTTTCGATTCTGCGCTTGAGTGGATTTCATAGCTAGGGTTGTAGGGGTTAGGGTAATAGTGTGGTTGGATTTCAGTGTATTGGTTATTTGAAAGTGTTGTCAAAATGCAGTCATACATACTACTACCCCTTAAATAAGCAAGTGATTAAAAATTCCCCTCATTCATGAAAGCTATTCTGGACTAATTGATTACGTAGTTGATGAGTAACAATTTGTTAATGAGTAAAAATTTGTTCATTGTTAATCATATAATATTTAAAAAATAAAACATTCATTCTGGTAAGTGTCCATTTTCACTTTTTTTTTTCCAGCTCAGCAGGCCTACAATTTTTATAAATCAACTTGTCGAACCCTTTAGAAAAACACAATTTTCAAAAGATGTGTTTTGAGATTACAGACAAGAAGGGGTCACAGATAGAATTTTCAGGGATAAGAATAGTGACCTACCTTAAACCTCGTTCCATTCGACTTTGAACTTTGATTCTTTAAACAAGTTTTAAAAAAGTAAACAATGGTACGTGTTGTGAACGGTGCATCCTCGAAGAAGAGTAAGTTACTAACCTAACAAGATATTCCTTCGAACGTGAGAAAGTTTTTAAATTTTAATGTATAAATTTAATATAGAATACTACCCTTTGAGAGGCATTCTACGTCACAAAATTGTCCGGAGAAATGCTGCTAAAAAAGGGGAAGGTTTTGAATACTATTGTGAGTGGATCCTTCCCGCTGGCTCAAAAGATGAAAGGTAAAGTTGAGGCTAAAGTTAAAAAAGGATGTATTTTGGAGAGCTATTCTCAATTAGTAAAGTGTTGAAATATGCTTAGATTCACTTGGGAGCCAAGAAGTTCATTAGCGTGTTGCGACAGAGAATTTCTTGAAATGTACAAGTGGACTTCTAAACTCAACAAAATTGTTGGGTACAATAAGGTCGATGACCTCTACCTCACACTTTGGCGAGGGGGCTCATTACGTCAAGAATCTGAGAAAACACTCCGAGAAATGGGGTATGAGAAGGAGGTTGGAGAATATCATCGCAAGGTTTCAACCTTCCAAGGAATAATTGGGCACAAGGGTGAGGAGGGGGGTCTAACTTTTTTGACATGTTGGGGGGAAAGTATGGAATACGAGAAGAAGGAAGATCTCGAGGCAATGGGATTTGCAACGGAGGTTAAGCGTTATAACCTCATATTTTCTTCGGCTGAGATCATCTTGGAACGGACAAAGGAAATTTGTGTTCCAAAAGTTACTCAAATTGGAGATGAAGACAATGAAAAGCCTGGTCCTTCTGGAGTAAATACTCCGAATCCTGGCCTTTCGTTTGGATGCCCATCACCGTTCAGCCCTTGGTGTCTGGACTTTGGAGGATTCTCTCCAATGGAAATTAGGACTCCAGATTTGGCCGAGGTATTTGGTGAGGAGGAAGAAAAAACAACTCCCCTTCATCGCCCATGGTTGCTTTAGAGCCATTTTCCCAATTCAAAAATTATTCATTTATTTTCTACATTCAAAATAATTACTTTCATTTATTTGCATTCATCTATTGCTTTCTTTAATAAATTGATTAGACTCTGTATGGAAAGAAGTTGAAGTGATGAGATTTCATTTTTAAGATTGTTAGAAAAGATTAGAAGCAACAAACCGACCTTTCTCAAAGTGAGGGCCATTAGGGAACATGTAAGGAGAACTGGAAGAAATGTTTAAGAGTAATAAAAAAAAAAGGACTTGAGGTTTTGGGGGTAGGTAATAAATTGGGCCTACGACAACTGCCTGCTCGAGAAATGAGTTTCCTTCCACTGTTTATGCTTCTCGTGTTATAGGATCCAGAAGCGAGTACACCTTTCAAAAAGATCCTGATCTGTGTACCCCTTTCCAGCGTCATTAAAAAGGTCCTGATCTGAGTACCCCTTTCTAGTGTAATTTATAGGAAGATCCGGATATGCGTCCTGACTATACTACTGTTACGTTCTGCAAATTGCATGGCATTAATTAGAAGGGTTGCAGGCCGAAGGCCGGACAGTCACTTTTTGCCTTGTGGACTCATTAAGATTTTAGAGGGGCCTTTGAAAGGGCCCCTCGACTCACCTGGAATGATTAATGATGACATGTGGGAGATGATGAGGGTAGGCTTAGAATTAAGTCAAGGCCTAGTCCGTCCGTACCTGCTTAATGATCACCGGTAAAGCTACGAGCAGTGGCCTACCTACAACCTGCAACCTGCAACCTCCCTCGTAGACACTAATCATAGTCTTTACAGGTGACCTTTCAGGTGGGAAATTGCAAGGCCAAAACACCAATTTACCTTTCTTCAATTTCAACCACTTCAATTTTTAAAAGTCTCTTCCAGGCGTAACATGTTCAATTTCAAAACTTTCCAATTTTGAAAATTGTCGAATTTTTTATTTTGAAGGAAATTATACTTTAAAATATGAAACACAATTTTCCAAAGTGTACCGAGAGGACCACGACAAAAAAAAACGGAAGACAGCCAAAATAAACAAGTTGATTGCGGAAATCATGCAGAGATTTTCAAGCCGAAGATGATTTTGTTATTGAAGTCGTTTCCGCGATTTGAAATTCTGCTTGAATTTTTCTTTTTTTGAAATTTTGTTTATTTCTCAAAAATTGATTTCCTGTCGAAAATTGGCAATATTTTTTTTGTTCGTTTTGGGTGGTCCGCACGGTATATTGTAATTTTGTGAAGTTTTGCCTCCAATGGAGTAGGAAAGAAGTTGATTAAATTTCGAGTCTCGTCGTCCCTTAAAATTCTTTTGAGTACGTGCTCTTTGTAAGGTTTTTGATCTGTAAACTTGTTATTTGGAAGCCTCACTGTCCATGGCCCAATATTTCATCTTGGTCAAAACTATTTACTTTGTTTTCCTTTGCATCCCATTCTACAGAGCGTGCTCCTAAAAACGTCAATAATGAAAATACATGCCTCCGTGACTCTTGCCTCGCAAATAAACTTCCTTGGAAATTGGACCAGGAAATTTACTTCCCAAATTTTATTTTTCTATTTCAAGCTCCTGATTTCTACTGCGAAGAACCCCCAAAACATATGCCAACCGTTTTTTTTTTTTTCAAATCTTTCAAAACGGATCCGATTTGTCGAAAAATCGCCTCGGGATGCCTTCGAAATTTCCATCCGTTTGCAGATTTTATTGCCGTTTCGCAGATTTTCCAGCGGTTATTCCATGAACCGAATTTGAACTTTTTTTTTAAATCCGAATCGAAGGAATTCGAATTTGTCGAGTCGTTTTTTGACCGAAAGTATTTGTCATTAGAGGAGAAAGTAAAGAAAGCTTTTCTCTTTTTCGACCTCCTCGACAATCGATTCCCGCTCTGTATTTTGTTGCAAAAGGAGAAAGGCCTCCTGCCTCAAAGTCTTAGCTCTCTACTTTCTCTTTCTGTTTTGTAGTGTGAGTTTGCCAGATTTATGGTTTTGTCGGGCTGGAGAAAGGCTAAGAAAAAGTAGTTGTCAACGAAATGCTTTCCTGCTTTGTCCAAATCCTTCTCCCGTCGAGATCCAAAACTTACAGTCACACCAGGGGCTGATAAAAGTCTGAGAAAGGACCCCTTACCTTTCCCGGAGAAAAGAGAAAGCGAGGAGGGAGAAAGCCCAAATTGAGCGTGTCTCAGGTGCTCCTCCTAAGATTTGAAGCTCTCGAAAATTAATAATTTTGTTCTTTCCTAAACGAAAAGTGACAGTTTACAGTGAAAGCCTTGGTACAGAGCGTTTCTTAACCATCGCAAGAAAAAAGAGAAAGTCCGGGACACAACAGCATCGCTAAAAAACGTGTGATTTAAAATTGAAAATCACCAAAGGCTTTACACATGACATTGCATAGCCATTAAATGCCTATTGAGTGAAATATTTTTGGACTTTAATAGCTCGGGAAAAATGTGCTTTCTCCCTGACTTTCTCTTTTTGTAATTTAGACGTTAAGAAACGCTCTGTAAGAAAAGACTTTCCAGTAAAAAAAAATTTTGGGCAACGGGCCACTAAAATCTCCCTCAAATCAAAAATTGCCTTTTGAATGAAAAATATTAAAATGTTACTGGAAAATTTTGGGCTGCGCAAAAGCTTTTTTTTTTTCTCTACGCTTTACTGCGATTTCCCATTAGATGCCTAAGTATTTAGATGCATTAAGTTTCCATAAGTGACTTTGGAATGAAGCCAGATCTTTCTTGTAACAAGAAAAATCCCGTATTTGATTTTGGCAAAGGCATTACACGCCTTGGCTACTCAGGGAATCAACACATAAAATTTATGATGGGTTGACTTCCGTCCTCATTTCCCATCTACTTTCACTTACTTTCACTACTTATTCTTCCCTCTACTTCTCTGCAAGAAAGAGAAAAGCACTTTACACGCTGAGACAAGAATTATGATTCAGTAACAATCTCAAAAAGTTATCTTTCCCTCTATTATGAATGAAGTGCGTTGGGGGAGGCCCCTTAATTTATTTCAGGGCCCTCCTCAACCTCCGGCACAAATCCCAGAGAACCCTGGAGTCCGAGAGAGTCGAGAGTAAACAAAAATGGTGGTCTCCAACGTGGAATAAGTTGTTTAAATTCTGGGTTGAAGGGCTCTCGGCGACCCTTATTGATCCTTATAAATAGGAAATAAGTTCAATGTGCCGGGAGGTACTTTATTAAACTTCCAATTTCTCTCTTCAAAATGAGAATGTAGTGCTTGAGGAGAAATGAAGAAACCAAATTGGATAATAAATATAAAAGATGTCTTGCTCGAAGGGGATTTGTGAATAAATTTTGCAGGGAGCGTAAAGTGGACGTCGTAAAGGGTACTCAAGGCTCAAGTACCTTCAACTAATATTAACGCCAATTTGTTTTCAACTCCACGACTCCACCCCTCCTGAGATCCCATTCACTTTCTATTGGAAATTGAACCCAAATTGCCTAGGCAGCTTTCTCCATCAATCAGGGAGAAAGTTTTTGAATAACGACAACTTTACAAGAACCTTGTACTTTTCTTTTTTCAAAATTTCATTCATCCTGCCTACAACCTACACAATCAAGAAAATAGCACTTTGATTGAACAGGACGACTTTCAATTGTCTTCAATTTCAAATCCCTTGTTGGGAATTCACTTAACGTTAATATTAACTCAATAACTCAATTCGAACAAATGCTCAATTTTGTTTACAGTGCAAATTTATTATTTAACAGTAATCCCCAGTTTATTTCTACTGTATGTCCTGGACAAACGAAAATCCTTGGAAAATTTCTGTTTTAAGAGAAAGTAAGCCGTATTAGCAGTTTTTAGAAATGCGCCTTCCAAGAGCATCATTACTGTTTGTCAGATGAATTTGAAAACTGTTTTTGAATTAATGTTGTTGACAATTAAAGGTGAAAGTTGAAAGTGGGGTCAAACTTCCAAAGAAGGAAATCTGTGAGAAATCGAAAAAAAAACTTTTTCAATTTCCACTTTTAAATGGTGATTAAAATGGGTCGTTTGAAGGCATTGTGACGAGATTAGGCAGCTGACAGGAGAAAGTTAAGGATCTGTTCCTGGAAAAGAGAAAAAAGACGGGAATTGTCCCAGTGAAATCCCTTGATGGAAAATGATAAATGACGTCAATTGGGGGTAGATAATCAAGTTGAGGAGTGAATTCATGTTGGGAGCAACGCCTCCTTAAGTCCCTGCCAAAATGGGTCCTTGTGCCTTTAAAGGGCTCCAGTGATGGCCCTGGGAAAGTTGAGATTCTTTGAAAAAAGGCTTTTGAAAGAGAAAGCATCCTTTCCCTGTCACACTTATCTAATATCCCATTCTCAAATTTCCCTTGTCTCCACCAAATCTAATCTCCAGCACAAATGAGCTCTCTCGCATTCTCAAACTTCATAACATATTTACCCATTTCACCCCACTTTCTCCTTGCAAAACAATGACACTTTCTCCAGAAACATGCAAAACTTAACATTTAACAAAAAAAAGACAAAAAAGAGTTTTCTTTTCTTTTCATAAAACTATTGAATGAAACTCAATTTTAGAATTAATATAACTGAATATATGGAACGCCAATTTAAAAATTTTAATATTTTACAATAGAGTTCCATAAAAAAAAAGTTCAAGTAATTCCAGAAAAAGTTGAAAAATAGGGAATTCGGATTAGGCGGATTTGAAACTTTGAGACATTTTTCGAATATATACATTTCGAAGTGATCAATTTTTTTAAAAATTCAAATAAAAAATTACAATTGTGAGAGAAAGCAATCTTCGATGTTGAATGAATTCTGTAAGTGAAAGGCTTCGATGAAAAAAAATTTGGTTAGTAAAGGAGTGACGTCAATTTTGAAAATTTGAAATTTTAATTCGTCTTTAGTTTTGATTTAATTTGTGAAATCCAATCAGACTGTGCAAAGCAGATGAGTGGGGCTGAAGTGGAGAAAGTCTGATTGGATTTAATCCCTTCGATCCGATTACATGCGCTCAAAAAGTAACTTTGAGAGCTTCAGCCTCCATCTTGCCATCGCAACTTTCATTCACTGAAAAATACTTGTGTCTACTTATCTCCTCTCAAAAAGGAAGGGAAATCAATAGAGATTTCACAAAATTAGTTATTAGCATCTTCCAGCCTCATTTCAACTTTTTAAGGGAGAGTGAAAGGGCCCTCCTTAAGTCAGGGCAAATAAGTCTCTGGAGAGGAAAGAAAAAAAGAAAGTTTGTAATAAATTGGGACTTTGTATTGTACTTTCACTTTCTCCAGACTCTTCTGCTCCTTGGAGAAAGTTGAAAGTTTCCAATGAAGGGCTTAGGCCCTTTGTCCAACCTTTCTCCCCTACTTAAGACGAGAGAAGAATATAAAATATTTCAACATCCAACATCCACCGGCCCAATTAAAAATTTTTTCTTACATAGAGAGCCCTTAACTCCAGGGAATTTTTTGTTCTTAAGGGTACACTTGCGGATAATAAATTTTCAATTTTTTTATTATTAATCTCTCGGCCTAATTAATTCTCTCGTTCCCTCACGGCCTTTCTTTATTTTATAACCAAGATCATGTCTTTTTCTAAATTAGAGTTCTGCAATATTTAGAAAATAATTAAATTTTGAAATTACATGTAAAGGTTATAATGAATACATCGGAAATTTTTTCAAAGATTCTAATAAATCGAAACTTTAGCAAAATTTTGATTGAAAATTTTGAGTTCACCTTTGATGAAAACCCCCTTTCAAAATGGCTCCTTTTGTTGAATGAGCAATTTGAAGATAATTTTCGAAGGCTTTTAAAATCCAGGAGGGTTTAAGAGGGCTTTTTCATAGGCAAACACTTAATTGAATTGAACAACCCCCGATGTGAACTTTGTGCACAAAATCAAATGGTGTGGTTTTTAGAGAGTCTTTTCTAAAAAAAAAGTTTTTAGAGTTCTTTCGTGTTAATTATGAGAATAATTCGGTGGAGGCGTAGGCAGGATTTCAAAGTAAGGGAAATTCAAAAAGCTTCTGCTTTTCATCATCTCAGTAGACTGAAAATTTGTTCCCTTAATTTTCCGAGCCCTTCAAAAATCCCACGTAAAATTTGTGGAGAAAGTCCTGGATTCTAATTTGCCTCTATCGAAAATAATTCAGGGCCATTTGAGTTGGTTTATAAATTATTTATAGACTTCAGTTATCTTCGAACAGATCTCTGCAAAAAGTTAGACACAAAAAAATTGGGCGGAGAGCCATAGGGCCTCTCGCCGCCAATTACTTTCCACTTTAACATCATTATCTTCCAATCATGCTCATTCGCTGGAGAAAGTTGGAAAAATTAATTTAATGACTTCTTCCATCATCTTCAACGAGAGTCGTCTGGGGAAAGGGCTTCTTTTAGAAATTGAAAAAGAGAGTGATCATTCATCCCTCCCTGAAAATGCCTCCGATTGGAACGTGGAGGCTGCAATGGACCAAAAAGCCTTGGCCGTTTCTTGCGGGCAGAAGAAAGCAATTTGTTAATGATAAACTTACCGGAGGATCAATAATGATCAAATTTCGACCACCGCCAGCACGTCCAGCCGAGCAGAGCATGGAGGCCGAAAATGGAATCATTTCTGAATCTCCCGCAAACGCGCCTTCCCACTCCACTTACTTGGCCTGAAGAGAAAGAAAGAGAAAGCATTACAACAAAAGTTTCAAAGAAAAAAAAATGTTTTTGGTAGAATAAGATTTGTTTTTTAAGAAAAATTTTTTTTAGAAAAAAGATTTTTTTTTTTAAAGAAACATTTTTTTAAAACTACACTGGAGTCGTTGTTTCCACCCTTGTTTAAGCAACCCCAAACCATTAGCGATTTAGTCGTTGTGAAATCCGATTGTTGTCTTATGTGAAATGTCATGTTGTTTTTGCATCATTTTTTTTTACACAGGTGATTCAGGTGTGAAATTTGAATAATTCATTCACACGAGCAATCAGAGGGTAGTTCTTTTTGCCTTAAGTTTCACTTGAAGGAAAATGAAAAGAAGCAGATGCGGCCTAATTGCAGCAAAGCAGCGGATAGCTGTAAACAACAATAAATCACGGAATTGCGTGCTATCTCATAGTGGTGAGAGAAATGAACTTGAAGTGTTTTTTTTTTCAAAAAGGAGATCAATTTAACCCCAAAACATGAATTATACAGAGGCTTTTTAAGTGGAAATATTGCATTGAAAAAATCTTCGGCATCGTGAAATGTGTTGTAGTTAACTCAGAAATGATTCTTTTAAAATAACAACAAATACTAAATAATATACCGTACGTTTCAAAATGAAACCACTTTCAGAAGGAAAAACATTTGTATTTGAAGGAGAAACAAATGTAAATGTGTACAATTATTTCAAAATTTACAAAATTGTTAAACAATAATAACAAATAAACTAACAACTCCCATTCAGCCCTTTACGCTTAAATACAACACCACAAGTCAGAAATTCAGTAACTTGCGTTATACGCGGTGGTTAGCTCTTTTTGAAATGCTCCGTACATTATCTCTTACACTACATATTCAGCATGGTTTAAACAGCTTGGTTTAAAAAAGTCAAATGTAAATATTAAATCAAACATTTAATATCAGTTTATATTAAATCATGTCCCAAAAAATTTATTTTATTTATTTAAATTAAACAACACTGTAGTCGTGTTGAAAAAAGGATTTCACTGTATCTTCTGAAACTTTCGGGATTCTGATACTCTTTGATTATTTCTGATAAATTCTGTTATGTTTTTTTAAGTAATTTTTTAGTAATTTTTAAGAAAGACTATAACAATGCATTGTAAGACAGTTGCTTAGCATAAGAATGTATCTACGCTTCAAAAATTCCTGTTTGTCGATTAGTCTTGAGGGCTTTTGCCTCTTTG
>VYYI01004402.1:0-10516 GCA_021029175.1 Bilobella aurantiaca
TTCCTCTATTTTCTGGTTTGCTTTCCCTAAAGAGCAACGTTTTCCTTCCAGAAATACCGAGCGCTTCCTGCTTTCACTTGCTCGTTTTGTTCAGAGTTAGAAAGTGAAAGTTAGTTGGTTTAGCAGAGCTCAAGCGTTCACACCGACAAACACACAGCTCCAGAATTTCGAAATTGGAAAATACGGTCAACCGAAATTCACTTTCACTCTTAGATGGAAATTCCACAAATTGTTCAGTAATTTTGAGCCATCAAGATATATATTTAAAGTCGACAAATTTCAATTTGGAAATTCTCTCTCCAAGAGGTGTTCTGAGTTCAGAAATCAACAAAATTTTGGAAAAAAGGCAAGTTGGTGAAAGCAGAAATTTGAGGAAGTTGAACAAATTTTCGAAAACAAGCAAAATTTGTGCGTGAACCACTTCGTAGTGGTGAACCCTTCAAGTGAATTAAACTGAAACTTAAGTGAGCAATGTTAAACACAAAGGAACAAAGTGCTTTCACCTTTCTTTTGTGCTTAACTCAATTAACTAACCTAATTTACCAATTTCCGGCACTATTGCTCTACCATCAATTTGGTAAGGTTTACAAATACGTCCAACCAAATAATGTTAGCTGTGACATTTTCTAGCGTATTGAATGTTTTGTCCACATTTCATCTATACAATTAAAAAAATATATTTGAAATTTGAAATTTTGAAGCACAAATTAAAACAAATTTTTACATTTTCCCATTCAAATTTACCGCTCCCTCATTTTGAGAGGACTTTCTGAGTAAGTTGTAGAAACAGTTACAGCAACTTGTTCCGTTTCCATGTTCGTTAGGCCGTGTTTGTTCTTTTACCCATCGTATTTCAAATTCTAGAAATGTATCTTCCGACGCTGAAACCTTTTCGACGCTGAAAAAGCGCTTTCAGCGTATCATGTCTGAGCATAAAAATAAACAGCGCAGCGCTCCAGCTTATGATGCCAATATTTTACGCCCAATTGGGCCCCTTATTTCAGGCCTTGGACAATGTCTGAGCCTCAAGAACGTGACAATTCCTCAGTACGGCATCAACGGCGGCTCGGCACTGCTGAGCTGTGAATTTTCACCACTGCCCTCTGACAAGCTTCTATTTCTGAAGTGGTACAAAAATGACGCTGAATTCTATCGCTTCACTCCCGCAGCGCTCCAGCCCATCCTCACCTTCCCCCAAGACGGAATTTCAGTCGAAGTGAGTGTCAGGGCGGCTTATTATCTGAAATAGAGACTTTCTCCTCCACTGAATTCAATCAAAATGACAAAATAGGCCCTTGAAGAGAAAGCATCAAAGCACTTTTCTTTATTTCTATTTCGAGTAGATCTGGAGAAAGCTTGGAAGATTCAAACTTTCACCCTATTTGTTTTCCTTTTCATTTACCGTAACTTTCCTCCCAGAATTCTGGAGAAACTTAATCCAGACCTTTTCCACTTCAATTTAGGTTTAAATCACTTTCTCCTTTCTCTTGCAGCTGTCAAGATCCAATTTCAATCAATTAGTTTTAACGAATTTGACGCTGGAAACAAGCGGCCTCTTCAAATGTGAGGCCATGGCTGAGGGCACCTTTCAGGCACCCTTTGGAGTAGGGTCGATGAACATTATTGGTAACTACAGTGTAAAAACGTATTAAGAGACATTTGACCTGAGTTTTCTCATGTTACCCCTAATTATACGCAGCACCGCCCGAAACTCTTCCGGTTATAGCTGTCGCCCAATCAGCGATTACTGCCGGTGACCGTGTTAATGGTAAATGCACTTCCTATCGCAGCAAACCCGCCGCAGAGCTTACCTTCTACGTTGACGGCATAGCGGTAAGTGGCAGACGTAACAGATACTTGCAGATAGTAAATATTTCATAAAATTCTTTGGCCGTTAGACAGTATGTTATCGTTAAGTAACTACAGTATTTCGCTAGCAATTTGAAAAAATGTACCGAACGTGAAATTTAAATTTTTTAATGTTACAGGTTTTATTAGTTGTAGCAACGGAAATACTAATTTGAGGTTTGCTTATAATGAGAGTTAACTTATAAAGTTTAAGATTATTTTTTTACAACCAAAATAAATTGTATAAAATCCGGGGCATCAAAACTTTTGGTCTCTTGAGATACCCTAAAATTGCAAAGATCCCAAGATCATTTATCCTCCAACCAAAGAGCATCAAATCGGAGACTTTCTCTTTTGGAAATAAAAGAAAGGAGTGGACAAGGCCATGTACCGAGCCTTTCAGAAGCAATCTCCTCAGTGGCACGTTTCTCCTCCATTTCACTTTGACCCCGGTCATTATTCTTGGTCCAAAAGTGGATCTCTGTAGAGATTAAGGAAGATCAAGGGAAGGAGATAAAAGTCTAATCTAAAGCTCCAGCTTCCCTTTTCCAGCCGACGCTCTCCAGCGTTCCAGGCTTTTGTGAGACACGGAGAAAGTGGAAGAAAGAATAAGGGAAATGGCCTTAGCTTAATCTCAATCCTAAGGGCTCCTGGGAACATTAGAATGTAAAAGCCTCTGCATTTAAACAAAAGGAGGCAGATAAAGTGGAGCTCAATCCAGTGCACTTTGACCCCAAATAAAGCTAAGCCAAAACATAATGGAGTCCACTTTCTCCAATTGTCAACAAATAATGTTACGGGCCTTTTTGTTTTTTAAAAATGGTTCTTTGCAAATGGTTATTCTAAAATTTACTGTTCTCTCAAAGTGTAACTTGAGTTTTGCTTTTATTGTGCAGATGCAAGGTAGTGTAAAACTAAGAAATACAGAAGTAGAGACAAAATATAGTATATAATATAAACGTATAATATAGAAAACGTATATATTTGGAAGCACATTATATACATTTTAAAACAACTTACCATTTTACAGTTAGAAATACTATTACTAACAGATACAGATACTACGTTACAGATACTATTTTGTAGAAATGTAAACATGCTTTACTATGTGCCAAATGTTATTAGCATCACTTAAAGTAGTCTTTTTTAAAATTTTAAATCTCACCTAAATCATTTTTTAACTTAATTTCCAGTTGGAGAATGCAGAAATTACTGAATCTGAGCCAATTCCTGAATCAAATGGTTTGGAGACTTCAGTTTTGGCTTTTAGTTTTCAAACAGAAAAACATCATTTTAAAAAGGGAATTTTGGAGCTCAAGTGCACGGCAACAATTCTAAATTTGTATTGGATAAGTAATTTTAATTTATCAGAAGTTAAAGTCAACGCTCAACCGAGTCACACCGAGTTCAGTTGGCTACCTTCAACGGGTAATACACAATTATCATTGTTAAATTAATTATTGATTAATTAACTATTATGATTAACTTGCATTTTAAGTCTATTGTATATTAGTTAACCCTATAATTTCCTACAAATTTAGTCGTAGATTTCTATGATACAGGATTGGACATTATCTACATATTCGATTTTTGATTGGTCTATATTCTCTAATTCAGGTAATGGCGTTGGAGGAACAAATATGCTGATGATTGGCGGAATCATTACCCTTTGGCAATCCAAAATAGTATTCAATTTTTTCCAAATAATTTAGGTTACTCAATCAAATAAAACATTTAAACAAGAGATTTTTCTCCTGTAAATCTAAAATTTATAAAGTTTGTTAATTCTCGTTCGATAAGTGTAATGTTTGAGGAGAATAAATACATTATTCAAAACAGATGAAAGCAAATTAAATGGCAGTCTCTTTCATTTTGGATCTAAAGAGAAGTTTTTTGATTTTGAACTTATTTTTAGTACGTTCGATTCAAGAGGAATTGGAAACATAAAGTTGGCGTTGAATACCCTAAAATTTAGGAATATTTCCCAAACGGAAAAAAAATGTCAATTGTGATTGTGATGTGCTCATTTTTTTTTAGAAAAAATCCTAAATTTTATGTATTAGAAATCTTCCTCTAAAAGCTCTAAGATGGTTCTAGAACGCAATCTGAGGAATATTAGTGCTTTCTCATGGAAAATTTTGAATTCTGGTGGAGAAGTTGTTGTGAATAAATTTAGTGAAATTGAGAAAGAGAAAGCATTCCAGTTCCATTTTCTTTTCTTGGCTGGAAAAGGAGGAAACTGGAATTTGAATGATGCTGGAGTCTCCAGGGACGCTGACTGCCGGTTTGAATAAGGCTCCAGGGCCCTTTGCAGCGACCATTGAAGGCACTGGAGGCAGAGGGAAGGCTCAACTGAACGTTTCCACCAATTAAGATCCAAGTCAAACACGTCTCTTTCATTTCTTCCAATTTCCAGCATTCTGCCTCAGCACTCCAGAATCAGCGATGAAGACATACAAGACGTAACAATTTTACTTTTAGATTTTGCTTTTGTGTAAAAACTTTCTTAGACAAAGAAATCAGAGGACACCCTGTACGTTCTGTTCGAGTCTAATCCCCAAGGAAATCTTCTTATTCACGCACCAATTCCTCCTCTCCTTCTTATAATTTCCACAAGTGAAAAGCAAAATCTTAACTTTCAGCACAGTGTCCAATTCAAAGTGAAAACGGTGAAAGCATTCTGCGCTCATTTGCATTTATAAACATGATTAGTACAAGAAGGAGTGGAAACAATGGACGATGAGAATTGCTGTTTGTTTTAATAGTATAATATGAGCCTTGAGCTGACAAACTTGTCTTGATTTCTATGTAGAATATCCCATAAATATTGTATGTATATATATTATAAACATGAAAATCCAACATAACACATTTAAGCCATTATTTAGCCCAATTTAAATCTTGTTTTTGTCAGTGATTTGGCATTTAGAGTTAAAGCCAAACGAGCCCGTACTAAAACATGAGTTCTATTAAACAACGCCCTATTCTATTTCAGAGCAGCATTTTCAATTTCAAGCGTATAATGGTTGAAAACAACCTTATAACAACATTCTAGAAAAATAAATCAGTAAAAATTTACCACTTCAGGGCATTTGACTTATACCTTACACGTAACATTAAATGAAACAAAATATAACATAATTTTTTTTACATTTCAGCGTTACAATTTTGTTCTGTAATTTGATTTGGACTTTTTTTTTCTTACGTGACACAAAAACGCTCTCTACCGTTCTTGGTAAGGGTCTCTCGATTTATTTTATTGCTACAATTATTGCACAGGTCAAATTGTAATGGCAAAATATCAGTACAGATAGACCCATTCAATCGTTTATGATAATGACTTGGAAGAAACTCTCTGGTACGCTGATAGAAAAAGTAAGTCAATCTGTTTCGATCGTTTGAAATGGAAAAATCAAAATCAATTGCTCGGAAGAATCGAATCACTTTCAGGAAACTTTCCAATTAACTTTTACAAAATATACAAAACACAACTTTCATATTTTAATATATTTTTTTTATTACAACACAATACAAATTCAAAATTTTGAAAAATGGACACCGTTTCTGCTTACATTGGGCTTGTTCTTGTTTCTCAAGTTGCTAATTCTTAGAAGTTTATGCCATCAAATGAGTACACATTTGTTCACTATGGTTAACAAAAAAATGTGTACACGTAACATTCATTACCTTTTTTGTTTTCGGAAACTATGTAACAGAATTTGTAATCCTTTGGATTAACTTTTGATATTAACCTGGAGTGAACAGTGTTGAAAATAGGTTTTGGATCAATATAGATGAGAAAGAGGCACGATAATTTTTTCATGGGATTTTACCACAAGGACCATTTTAGGTTAGCGTGAATTTTATGAACCTCGAAAGGCCATTTGGCTCTACGCCACAAATGCCAAATCGCTTTAATTTCAAAGCCATAACGAATCTCTGCGCTTATTTTCAGTGTGGGCGTTATGTCCAAATCAAATTATCTACAACACAAATTTCGTCCAAAGCGAAGTTTGCCTTCAATATATTTTCCCTGGACCTTAATTCAGCTTTTTAAAATTTCACAAAGCAAAAAAGTGGGTTCAGAGGAGATAGGTAGACCGTAAAAGAGCAACAAAAATATGTGGTTTGGAAAATTTCGCAAATCGGAAAATGGGAAAAAGGGCTTTTAGAAGAGAAATGTTTAGAAAAACTGCCTTTTTGAAAGTGTCACTTTCAATCTGATAAGTTTGTGTAAGGTTAGGTTGGTATTGGAGTGACAAGAATAATGGCAGAATGGACTTCCTTTGTGTCAAGCGAACAATTACTTTCTCTTCTGCACAATAAAATATCACTTTCTCTCTCAACTACTTTCTCTCCTTTCTTCTAAAAAAAGATCAAACTTATCACGTTTCAAACGGAAAGCTATTGAAACCTTATCGTCTTCCTTAAAAAAGCTTTGAAATCCTCTCAAATTTTATATGATCAACCTCATATACAAAAGGAAACCATGCTATTGAAAATTAGTAATATGATTTATTTTAAAATATGATTTTTGTCTACCTATAGGAATAACGAGAGAGATAAATAACTTCCTGAGACTCAAATGAAGAGTAACGAGTAAATTAAATATAATATATTATATTATTTTTCAGTATGAATAAAGAAGGAAGAGTGTGTGATAAGGGAATGATGGTCACAAAAAGACAATAACACTTCAACGCTGAAGATTGGCATTACCTTGATCGTAAATCGTAAATCGTATTTCTTCATAAATAAATAAATATGGTTTGCGAAGTAGGAGTTAAATTTTAGACTAGCCAAACAAGTCAAACCAAATCCAAACAAAAAGGGAAGGAAGCTAAGGAAAATTTTAATTCTATTCCAGGACGGGCTTCTTTGGCTTAATATAATAGTTATATTATATAAATTTATAAGTGTTTTATATTAATAAAATAAATATTTTAGCTTTTAATAATTAAAAAAACTTTCCCTTATTTGCGTACTGATATCCTTGATCTTATATTTTAAATTCGAATTCACTTTTGAAACTCGCGTGCATTTGGAACTTTACATTTTTTTTAATCAAGAGAGGCGTGAGCCGTATAATTCACTCTAAGGCCCTAATTAAATCAAAAAAAAATTCCTAGATGATGATTTTATGCCCTCAATTCCACGGTCTCTATTTCAAGTCACGTTTTAAAAAAAGAAAAGAAAAAACGTTTTCAGATACTGTGGTATTACTCTGGGGAAATTTGTGAACATGTCCAAAATTCCCAAAGCCTCAGATCACCCTATCCTAAGAATTGGACTATATCCGCTTCCTTTCAACGTCATTTTTTAAATTTTGAAGTTACAAAATTTCAAGCCACTTAGAAAGCTTAGAAAAATTTCATTTAATTTAGAATTTCATGCTTTCTTCATCTCATCACCAACCTGCTCCAAAAGCTGTCTATTTCAGGAGGTTATTTTACGATGTTGAATCGCTAGCCAGATGGAATTGAGCAGTATTTTACTGCTCAACTACTATTGCCTGCTATTTCGTTTCACGATGCTTTTGTTATTTCTAAAAGATTGTTTTCCGTTGTTGTTGCTTTTTTGGAGTGTAAAAAAAAAGAAAAATAAGCAGCGGAATTTTTTTTCTTCTTTCCACTATTGATCTCTTGTTCGATGCGTCGTTGGCGTTAATATTTGTTTCAAAAACGAAAAGCAATGTGCCAAAATTTAGAATTTATTTGAACGTTCGGGAAGACCATTTTTGCGGCAAAGGTGTCTGTACTGCCAAATTTTAAACTAAAATATTACACGAAATTGTTATACACCATTAAGGTTGAACTTCTTAAATAGGTTCCTAGTAGTGGTTGAGAATTACTGCTAATGCGATTAATATACTAATTCAGCCCTGTAGAAATGCTTCTCCTATAATAAGCCTAACCTAACCTTATATTATTACATTAATGATATACCTTATTAATGCATTAATTAATTAATGTCATACTACAGTTAAATAAAAGTATAATAATAAGCAAAACTTATAATAATGGAACCGTGAGAGTAATAGTCCGAGTAAGTGGTGCAAACAGCTTAACAATGAACAATCAGTTATTTTGTACTTTACATATCTTTACTAAATATAAATATAATAGTTCCACATGATCTAATTTTACAACTACGATGTAAGTTATCTTGCCTGAACTCGCTTCTATCATAATACAAACCATTTCCCTTAAATTTACATTAACTTACAACTTCTGCATTTATATACCACAACTAGCTAAACATGCCCATCCTAAGACGGATATAAGGGTTTTTCGTTTTTTTTTCCTCCTTTGAACGGGCTTATTTAGCTAGTAAATTAAAGAAGCAATCTCAAGCGCAAGGGTATTCTTGTCAAGGTAGAAATGATTTTTTTCTCGAAATTTTTTACATTCATTTTTACTCGCGCACGAACGCACAGTAGAAACCTCTTCATAGAATACAGCTTCATTAAATAAATGATCATACAATCCTATATAATGTACAGTGGCATATAGCATTGTTTCTACAAATTTCATTTCTCCATATGTCTCTAATAAAGTAAAGCGACAAAACCCTGTTTTGCAACAAAGGTTAACTCTTAACAATTACTATTTCGAATTAGCACAAACTTCTTAACATCAAACCCTAAATTGCTTACTACCTCTTTAATTACAATTGCCGTCTTTTTACTTAAGTTTGGTTTTGTAGACTGAACGTAATAAGCCGTATAATAGGCCTTGCCAAAGCAATACGTAGTCACCAACGTCCTACCGTCTGTCCAAGCGATTGACTTCCTTTGACGATTCTTCAATAATTTTCTATAAAGCTTTTTATCCTTAACCGAATATTGCGAGACATCACAACTCCTCTGTTCTTTTTCGGTAGGGCTGCAAATAGCCACACGTGACCCACCCTCCGGCCGGATTTTGCAGAAGTTAACACTAGTATGTCCTTCCGGTCCCCAACTATTTACAAATCCTCTTTTCGTGAAGCTATTGTTTGAATTCGAACATGAGTTTTGCGCGTCTTGCTGATCCATCATCACAGTTTTAAAGCAATGTCTTGCGTTGGAGTAAAGTATATCCAACCGATTGGCAGCTACTTCGTACTTTACTCTGGTCATTATTTGTCGAACCGTTTTGTCCGTATAAGGATAGCCCTTGGCAAAACAAGCACATTTGTCGCACTGAGGTTCTGCAACATCTTTCCAAGAGAGTTCACTTCGTCGTTTAGCATATACTGACAAATTAAATTGTAGAAATACTATTGAGAATATATAAATTGTATAAACAGAACCCATCGTGAACACAGCTAAAATACACTCATATGGTTTAGGTTTGCAGCTATTTTTCCTTATGTACTTATGAACGCTTGTTTTTTTCCTTGGTCAAAGCAACCTGGTGCAATTTGTCCGGTGCAAATGATGTATCTGCAGAAATATTAATTAGAGAATTAGTACTGAACGCTAACCCACCAGATTTTAGCCTGCACATGGTTTTTGTTTTTGAGGCCAATGACACCTGTTCAGAAATCGTAAAAAAATTGTGGAAACTACATATTATTTGTTTTGTACATGTTGTACATCTGATCGATGCAAAAATTGTGCTTCACCAAAATGGAGTTACAGCAGTTTTGCAAGGTGATTCATTTGACTTATTTGATTTATGTAAAGGATTGTTGCATATTTTTATGGAATCACACGACTTACCAATATTTGAACCACCTTGTTTGGTTTGAAGAATAATTTAGAAAAATAACTGTCCTAAAATTTTAAAGCACTTTAGCTTTGGATTTTTTCACTAAATTTTTAAACACCAATTTAGAATAAAAAAAAACAATACATTTTACATTTTTTTTAACTTAACTTTTCACTATATTGAAGTCACAATTCTAAAATTCTGTCTTGGAGGCTACCCCTTTGCACCAAGAGGCGAGTGGGCAGCTTCCGGGCATGATTATGAAATGACCTACTGGCGTTATCAGCACAAGCACAAGATAAAGAAAAATGTCTTGGAGCAAATCTGCAATTTATCTGCTTATCGCAGATTCTAAAAACTGAAACCTGGACAGTAAACTTAAGTAGATTAATGTAAATGAGTACGATTTTAATGATTACTAGCTTAAGTCAATTATACTTCAAAATTTTACACCAATTAATATTATTTTTACAATGTGGGTTACATATTTGCACTTTAAGCCATAAAGTTGATGTTGTATCAACAGAAATTTTTGGGGTCAATTTGTACGATACTTATAACCTCCTTAGCTACAACTGCCGTCTTTTTACTTTGTCAACTTTGTCATAAAATTTTCCAAAACAATTCATTATCACCAGCGTGTCGCCATCGGTTCAATCGATCGACTATGTTGGACAATTGTTCCTAGATCTGTAATAGTGCTGTTTTTCCCTTGCAGAACAACTCGAAGTGTCGCAGTTCTCTTTTTCCTTTGTCGAAACGCAACAAACGGATACACGTGGCATTCACTGTCCAGAAATTAATGTTTTTCTGCTTTTAGGACCCCAAGCATAAAGAAGCCTCTTGAAAGTAAACGTAAAATTTGAATTTATGCTGAAATTATGGCTATCTAGATCCTGCATCACATGTTTAAAGCAGTTTCTTGTGTTGGAGTTGAGTCCACTGTACGTTTCCACGCATCACGCATATATAGC
>VYYI01004403.1:0-10514 GCA_021029175.1 Bilobella aurantiaca
TGCTACTGATTTTAGTTATCAATACATTTTTTCATTAAGCTTAGGCCACGCCCCCAAAATTTTCCCCTTGATGACGTCACAACAATTTTGTTGATTTTAAAAAATGGTTACTATGCTTAAAGGCCATGCCCTGGAACTAAACTAGAATTGAAGTAGATCTGAGACTAAAAGTAAAAATTACCCGATAGGTTTTTAGGATGTTTTTTGTCAGAACTGAAAAGATAAACCCCATTTGCATAAATTCACCTGCGGTTATCTATAAGTAAAAGCCACTGCTGTACCTTACGTTAGGTTGGTGTCCTTGGCCCTTTAAACAGCGGATAGACTGTTGTGTCAGCTTGATGACAAAATCTGTGCTAATGAGTCCTTGTCTTTTTATATCCCTATCCTCTCTACATGTTGACCATTCGCTTTGCGGAAATGTCAAAAACCTTTCTTTACCGAGACGAGCTTGTGGCCGTGTATAAAAAACCGAATGAATTAAACCGAATTGAGGACTAATTTAGATAGGGATTTCCTGTGTATAAAAAACCGAAGGGGCAACTTGAGATGGGCAACTTCTGTGTATAATAAACCGAATGGTGGGGCAAAGTGAGACATGGGCCACAAATGAGGATATACTCAAGTGGGGCAATGTGAGACATAATGCTAATTAAATAAGGGGCAATTTAAGACAATACTCGGAACAATTAGAACACTCGAAGTGCAACACGTGGCCATTTTTTTGAAACTAGATTCGTCATTTTATATGTATTTAAATTATAAAAAAAAATCCATAACATTCGTGTTGATTTCTTTAAGCGCTGAAAGTTGTTTAATATTAAATATTACTTTGATAATAATAATAAAAAAAATGAAGGTGATATAATTAAGTTATATTATTGTAAATATGCTAGTTTACAAACCCATTTAATGGCACACTAAGATTGTATTTTGCTAATTAATTGGTGGCATACGGAGAAAATCTGTAAACCCACGTTGCATTATTTGCATCTTGGGCAGAGATAGTATGTATCCGTACTTCCTGGGCCTGAACAGTCCCTGTGAAACCACGTACGGCACCGGCAACACATGGTATGATTGCAGATGTCACCACGAGCTGAGCTTGTTTCTTCGCAATCTGAATTTCCGCACTCCGAAATATCAGTGTATGTTTCCATAAGCCTTGTGATCTTCGTAAAACCTTTGTCCCTTACCGGAATAATGAATTCAGCAAATTTTGTTTGAAATTGAGGTCCTGTTGTTTTTTTATGAATGTCGTATGTACCAGCTCTTGACGTATAGTTGAAACGTTGACAGGGTATAGCAAAATCTCCAACATCGTTGCGCGGGAGATCTGTAAGAATTGAAGTCAACCATCGCCTTAAATGAACTGGATTGTTGGTTTCCGCTGTTGAATAAAATTGTCTTGCAGTCATGCAGCACATTGCATGAAGAACGGAATACGCTCCACAATCGGTAGCATTTGTTTGTTTCATTGAGTCGTTTGCTACAATGTAACGCCACTGACCGTCTGGAAATTCCAAATTTGCTACTATGTGGGCGCCTTCTGCGATCGTCTTCATCACTGAGAATTCAACTTCCCTATTGAATACGTTTGTTGAGCCAGAGTCAAACAATGTGATTTCCTTGTTATCAAAAGATATTACTCCCAACATGAAGTGCTGACCATGGCCACCGAGACCCACTTGAATAATTGGGACGTAGACGAAATCTTTGTTAAACAATTCCATATTTGTTGCCATTGTAAATGCGGTTGTATAATCATTCCTCATAAACTGGAATAATACGCTTTGGTATTCAATTGACGTGACAACGGCGACGCGTTCTTCAAGGCCAAGTTGGTTGCATACTTGGATTATGGCCGATTCAACTACACCATCGGATAACCATTGAATGCCTGTCAATGTCGGGAAGTGGCGATGTACTTCTGCCACTTGTTCCTCAGTACCTACCACGGCTGCTTCCAGTGATACTTGCTGGAATTGAACTGATGATTGAGCGGAAGATTGAGGAATTTGAGGCTGGACGTCGTTCTCCGCGTCAATTTCTTTGTCTGGAAAATGATGCTCGTCTTCAAATTTAACTTTTTTTGAGGATCGCTTCTGTTCCGCCATGATGGAGTCCTCTGCTTCTACAACATTACGTGTTCTTGGTTCTCCTTCCTTGGCTCCACTTTTCTTACCACCGTGCCTTTTGTTTGGTCTCGATGATTTCTCAAGTGTTCTCAAGCGAAACTGCTTGCTGTCTTCTTGTGGAGTTTTTTTTGTTTTGTTTGTTTACCGCTAGGATGTGAAAGCAACGAAATGCTGCACCGCAACTACACTTAAACTTCCTGTTGTCTTGCTTGAGAACAAGTGAAGCAACACCATGGCGTGGGTTTACGACAAGCCATTTGCCAGCAGCTGGAGTAGTCATAACATTTCCACGTTCAACGCACAGATTAGCCAATTTGTGAAGCGCTGCCGGATATTTGCTTGTGTTTATCACTTCCGTACTTTCCGCCTTAACTTCGGATGCTACCTTGCTAGCTTTCCAGTAGGCTGTAGCTGGTAGTTTAACCTTGGGGAGATGGGTACGTGAAGCGGCGTAAGCTTCATCCAGTACTTTTTCGCCGCGATCGTCAAACGCCTTAACGGTTTTGCTAACCATATCATACTGGAACTCGTCTATTCGCTATATATATAATGTATTTCATTTTCAAGATAATTATAATGTACTAGCCAAACAATCCCGCAAATGGAGATAATGATGAAACTTTTTGTTTCTACGGCATTCCACCCTAGGACAGTGACGCTTGGCTAGTCTACAATATATTTAGTTTTGAAGCTTGTTATATACAGCTAAACAAATTTGTAACTAAATAATTATATTTTATATAAAAAAATATTTAAGTACTTCTTACATCATTTAAACACAAGTTTTTAAAATACACAGGTTTTTGTCGTAACAGAATGCATATTTTAATTACGGGACTACAAGAAAATTTTACTAATTGAAAGCTCTAATTGTTCCGAGCATTGTCTTACATTACCCCATATTTAATATTCAAGATGTCTCACATTGCCCCACTTGAGTATGTCCTCATTTGTGGCCCATGTCTCACTTTGCCCCACCATTCGGTTTTTTCTAAGTCATTCGGTTTATTATACACAGGAGTAGCCCATCTCAAGTTGCCCCTTCGGTTTTTTATACACAGGAAATCCATATCTAAATTAGTCCTCAATTCGGTTTAATTCATTCGGTTTTTTATACACGGCCCGAGCTTGTTGCTATGTCACGCGGTAGTAATTTTTGTTCCACACTGCGGAATATAGTAAGAGCTCCTGTGCCTCAAATAATGTTGGAACTATCAGCAAAACTTTATCCCGTATGTGTGAGCTTCTGCACTTTAAACGCGTTACATATAAACCAACCGGTTCGAAGTTAGTACGCGAGTGCTTTAACCCAGTAATTGAAATAGGGAAGACAAGAAGGGTGATCCTAAACTGTTCCAGCTCACAAAGTCTAGCTAGGCAACATAGTTACAGATGATTTGGCAAAGACCAAGGTTCAGACCAGCTATGTTATGAAATATGTAATCAATTTTTGAAAAGAAAATATCACAACTTTTAACAAAGAACAATACTGGTTGTCAGCGGTTGTTCCACACTAATTTTAAATTTTATTCTATTTTGCTTTTAGTCATGGCTCTACTTCAATTTTAGTTCTAAAACGTCATAAAATAATTTGTAGCTTGTAAGATTCGAACAGAGATTTCAAACCTGTATCTATGGATTACAGTAACTCGGCAATCCCTTCTGAGCAGGGTATTGCCAAACGTCAAACAAAGCCAATAATCATTCAATTTGGGAAATGCTTATATGTGAATTATAAAATTGAAAGTGTGCTGTATATAATGTTACAGTTGTAATGAGAGAAGTTTTATTAAAAACACTTACAAATTGGAAAATTGTACTTGGCACTCTCCAATTATTCTAACTATTTTTTTAATATCTCACTCCCTTGTCGAAGTTATATTAATATAATAATTTGAATAATTTTTCATTAACTTTTGTAAGATTTTTCAATTTATAGATTGACTTACAGTAAAATACAATTAGAAAATGATGAGGGGCCAACTAGTAGATTGTGAGGGATGAGGGGCTAACTAGTAGATTTTGAGAGGATAAGGGGCCAACTAGTAGGCATCTGATTCTTAATAAGTTATTATAAATTTCAAGCAATTTTCTTCTATTGCGCACAACTGTATCTATTTGGATTGAAAACATTGGGTAAAACTTTCAAGGATTTGCATATGTATTAGCGTGGATCATATACAAATTTGACTCAAGCCAGTAACATGCGATGCTTTGCTGTAATTTTGCCTCAATTATGTATTTCGAGTTAAGAGTCGAATGCCAAATTGCTTGTAGGCATTTACCTTGGAATAGAATTGCAAAAGCTTACAAATGATTTAACGATGCAAACTTATTACAATACTTCAAACTCAAGTTTCAAAACTATTAAATTTAAATCCACAAGCGCACACGCTAGCTCAACATCCTGCGAATTATTGTTCAAATAATAGTAACTGGCATTCGCCTAACAGTTCTCCGAACGTGATTCGGACCGTTCGTCATGCTATTTAAGTCCCTAGCATTATTTCCAGCTATTTTACAATTGGCTGATTTAATTGTTAGCAAGAAAGGTTCCACTAACCACATAAATCAATTCCTTCCAGAGTTTGAATATTGCAACACATTTATAGTTGAATTCAATGAAAATCCACGTATTGAGCACATTCTACATCCGGTTACGAGTTTCATATTCAAGACTACGCCTTACAACATTTTCGCATATAATGGCTCTCTACAAAATCCAGAACTTCGAGTATTTCATCAAAGACTGGCTACTCGTGTACACATGGCCCGACAAGTCTGTGAAGTATTCTTGGTTATTTCCCCTTTGAAACGGTTTTACTATGAAACATTCATCAAATCAGATTCAATATACAACACAGGATGGAGGGCCACTGAAAGGTATCGCTATCACCTTATCCTAAATGTATTTAAACAACCAAACAAATTTCCTCTACCATCGTTTCCGTTTATTGGCATAAATCCAATATTGGAATTTGGTCTTGTATTCAGAGAAACACATCTTGAAATTACAACCATCCAAATGACCGTTTGTAACACTAGGTCCATAAGCAAAGTTCCCTTGACTTTTACAAAAGTCCACACAGTAAAGTATATCGTTGATATAATTCAAGCCGATATGATTCGCGTTTCTTGCACGTTGTTTTGGGGGCTTAAGGACGACTTGGATAACCAATTTGAAACAGGTCAAGATCATTCGACGAAATGGAATTCAAAAGAAATGGGCGCACTTTACTATGGTATGGAATCAAACATTTTTCACGTACTCCGTGTGTTAAACATTAATAAGGGTATTAACGATACGTTTAATTCAACTTACACAAAAGTAAATCCTAACTACTATCTGACGCATTCGCGGAGTACTATCGACCCAAAATTCTACGTCCGCTTTGATTCGTTTAATACTCTCGGAACCTACTTCTTTCAGAAAAGTACCGTAGAACATACATTCATAACTTGCTACAACCCAACTCAATTCCTTTCATTTTCTGAATATTACAATGGCTTCAGTAACACTTTTTGGATTGTTGCGCTTGTATCTCTTTTTGTTGTTTCCTTATTTACCCATTTTGGATTTAATTATCTCAATGTGTCAGATAATTGTTTTTGGATTATTTATATTATACTATTTGAGCAAGACCTAGATATAACAAAAATGCATGCACGTCGTACATGGATGCGAATATATATTTTGGGACTTATTATTTCCTGTCTAATATTAGGTAGCACATATAAGAGCCTTCGTACGTCTAATCTAACGTCTCCATTGTCTATTAAGCGCATTGAAACGTTAAAAGAATCACTCGATCATGGTTTCGAAGTATTACTGCCAATAGAAAGATCATCTTATTTCACTTATGTGTCCTTACTGCGTGAATACTCATACTCTGATGCAGCCTGGAGAAGGGAATCGATGTATGGACACTACGCCTTATTTCAAATTATATCAAACAATAGAGGAAGCAATTCGACCCGAGCGTTTCTAAATAGAACATATGAAAGCCTTCACATTTCGAATTTGTCAAATTATTCTCCGGAGGAAGACCTTTTCAAATGTGGCAAAACTGTATTTTTGGGAGAAAAATCCGAGTTAGAACCAATACTTTTGCGTGCAATTAAGGCCGGAAATTTGAACATGTACATAGCCTCTGACAGAGTATTTAGTATTCCTAAGTTTCTCAGCATTAGCGACACCTCATGGGATCGTAGTGAGTTGATACATAGGAGATTCCGGTCAATTATACATTCTGGCATTTTTGAGCGTGACACATTTAACTCAAAATTAGATCTTTCTCTAAAGGTTTTTCACGCTAGATCTGCCTTATCACCGGTACAAATCTTACGATTTGATAGCAATTTAATTTTGTCATTATTTATAATTCATGCATGCTTATCTATATTAACGGTAGTTGCATTCCTTATTGAATGCTCTAGAGGAATGCTTGCAAAATACAATAAGTCAAAGAGCAGTTTGATGCTGATACTTTCTCATCCAACACAAATGCTTACTGTACTGTTGAGTATTTATTGAGCGTGACAGAATGCCTGATTAACTTTAACAATTCATGAGCGTCAATTGCCCTCAACAACAGTTAAACCTGTTTATATTTATAAGGATAACAGAACTTAAACATTTCAAGGCACGATTAATTGAAAAGTGTAAAAATTCAAAAGTCAAAATGACAGTTTAAACAACTTCTTTAACACGCCAATACTATACTCGTACTACGTACCTTTATTATACCTGTACCTATTTCCTTTTATTATTGCCTAACGGAATGTAACTCTCATTATTCATTCGATTAAAAGCTTTCAGTACGTCAAACAAAATATTTTTTATCCCGCAATAGAAATTAGTAGTAGCTTCAAATTCACCTTACTTTTCTTACAGAAAGTTTGCCCGCTTCCATCCCATCATCTTCCAAGTACCAAAGCAAATTAAGAAATTGCGATCGAATCGGATGGAATTTTTTTTTAGAAATTACAATTTATGTTTAAAATTTAATGAAACATGGTTGTTAGGTTTTTGGTTGCAGACGTTGATTTGTTTTGTTGTAATGTACAAATGAGCCTCGAATAGTTTTAAATTGTACTTCAGATTCGGTGTACCAAACAAAAAAACTGGCAGGCGGTACTTGTATGTACCGGCAGACGGTGTACATGTTGTGTATGACATGTACAATAATAGTAAAATGAGCAATTTCACTGCAAACTAGCCATTAAGTAGACTTACAAGTATCAGTAAGTGCAAAGTTTTCAAGTTTAAAAGATATGCTTCTCTAGCTTGTTTTTGATATTTTAAAATTTTTATAGCGATTTTTCACTACCTATATGGCTGCTAGTTTTTCCTCGCTTATAGCTTTTAATTTTGAAGGACACATATCGGCACGTTTTCTTTAAATTGGTCGAACAAAAAACAATTTAAAATTGTTTTAATATTCTAAAATTATATTATCTCATGATTACTCTTATATATTTAAAGGGTAAAGGGTCGTTATTTGACATTCCCGCAGAGCGGATGATCAAAATGAAAGGAAGGTTAGGGATTCTTATATATTTGCAGAACATCTTGAAGAAAAGTTTGGCATATAGAAATAGGTCTTTATAATAAACGTTTATAAATTACTAGACATTATAAAAATGACAAAACCACAAATAACAAGTTAAAGTTCATAATAATTTCCAATCACAAAAATAACTTCAAATTTTGTCTAAGTTTAATTAATAAATATAATTCATTTTGTAAACTTAAGCTGAATTAAGTTATTATTTGAATTCCAATATAGATTTTGAATTCAAGCTTGCAGTGCACATATTTTGACGCTTTTATTGCAAAGATATATTTTTGATTCAAAATTGAATTAACACAACTCTTTTATACATGAAACATAAACTGCCTATGACTAAATAGTCTGCAAAATAAAACTCTGTCAGCCGAAACATTTAGTATATTTAGTACTAATGTAACAACGATGAAAATTTATGCGCAAATGATTTAGTACTACACATTACTTGCACGATATTTGACAATCCGCAGATTGGATGGTCAACGCGCGTAAGGAAGAGTAGGTATATTGTTGGGAAAAGATTTATCGTTCATGACAGACACAACATACTACCCATAACATTCCGCTGTTGTACAGGCCTATTCCATAAAGGAGGACACCAATCTGACGTGAGGTACGCTTTCGCCTGTTAACTGTGCGTGACTATATGGAAGCCAGTAGTAGAAGCAAATCCTAACTGGCAAATTTGAATACAATTAAGATATGAAAGTGCCGCATGAGTTAAAGTATGAACTACCATTTAGTTAGAATCAACGTTATGCAGGGACTCATTAGCATAGACATTGTCATCTATGCAAATGAGGACAGTCTTCTCAATTCTGACAAAGACTGTTGGGAAACCTATCGAGAAATTTCCATATCCTGTCTTAGTATGCCTAATGACGGAGATACGGGCATACACAAGGTCAGAGGCAAGGCAATCCCTCTTAAGGAAAAACCAACAGCAAAGACTTTTTTGTGGCTGATCAGAGGATTTGAACCCCCGTTCTCACGCTGGCTACTTATTATGCTAATCACTATATTGAATTTTGCTCTTATTTTATTTGCTAGCAAAATCCAATTTACAATACTCAAAAAAATTTCGCTTTAGAAAATTTAATTGGAATTACTCGCTTAAAAAAAGTTTAGTAATCTATGCTATGTTTAGTATTGCTTCTTGAAACGTCTAGTTTTATTAAAAGTTTAAAATAAAATGTTCTCCAATACACGATAATTACAATTTTACATATTTCTACAAGAACGCTTCGAACAGTACGTTTCCTTTATATAGTTGTCCTTTGGCTTTGAAAAGTGAAGTGTACTGTCACTCTGCAGGCCAAGAGCAATGAAAAAATAGGGAAAGTAGTGGGAATTTGTAAATGGTTAGAAATCGAAATTGAGTTGGTTTTTGGCACGGATCCCAAGAGTGGAATAGAATGGGATTTCTCTGTCCATGATGGAGTACCTGATAAATATTTATACTTTCCCTAGAAAAATAGTAGTGGAGTGGATTACGCATCACACTCATCTGTCCGCCTTTCTCCACTTTCACTTAAACAACTTAATCTTACACTCATCCATTTCGTGTCTGCTCCAGATATTTCCGACGATCTGTCTTTATCCACTTAACACTTGTAGAAAAAACATCTGAAGTTTACTGACCTTACGAAAGTATCCTCTAAGTTTTAACTTGATAATTGTACGAGGATTTTATAAAGCCTGAGTAAGACAACCCGATTGTATGTACCAAACTAATGTCAAATTGGATCTTTGGTTTAATTAGTAATTAACTTACAACTAAAGTATAAAGAATTTCAATTTTTACCAAAAAAAATAAGTACAAATAAAAAAGCTACACAAACCTATAAGTTTTATTTTGGGTTTATAATTGATATCTAGCTCAGAATGGAGTCATGGTCGAAATACTCTTGCATATTACATTTACTCACTTTTGACGTATTCACACGCAGTTCATGTTATACGATGATTAATGCAACAAGGAGCCTGTTTTCGGCGTAATTTGCTTGTTATTACTATTCAAACCCGAGACACCAACAAATTGTACATGCATTGTAAATAACCATGTACAATACAATGGAATGGAGATTGCTGCAACTATCAAAGCCTTTTTCAATTCAATAGTATTTTGCCGTCAAGGAGGAACGTTCCTATAAGAGCTAATCTTCCACAAATAAGTATTTTTCTTTGTTCTCCCGTCCTTAGCACGGGGTTCTCTACTAGTCTTTACATATCAATAAAACAACTTTCAAATTTGAGACTTTTCCGCCTCATAAGAAAATGATACCCTAATTCATTCATCAAATTTACAAATCATAAAAAAAAATCACCTTTTGGTTAACATTTTTGGTTGACTTTGAGGCTACCTATGTGGCTAAGTTATTTACCATGAGATATTGATTGATTAGTTCCAAAACAAAATGAAACAATAATAATTGACAAGACTTGAGATTGCTTTTGAAGTGTTTTAAGCAAGTGTTCATGGAAACAAATAATACAAAATGGCATTTTGTATTTTTCGATTCTATGAACACTTGGTTTTTTTGTGTTTAATGTACTACTCAATACCTTAACCTAGACTTATTTCATCAAAAAAAAAAAAAAATTAGACAACACATTTTGGGCGTACCTATGAAGATGATTCTTGAAAACATAAATATTTTCATAGACCCAAGGCCCGTAGTCCGGAGGGTTAGGATCCTTGTCCTAACTTGGGTAGGTGCCGAGATCGAGTCCCGGCACCAGCACAGTCAGCACAGAAAAAAGTGGTGGTGTGGTAGTGGTGAGTGGAGGCCTGGAAAGTTGCGGT
>VYYI01004404.1:0-10513 GCA_021029175.1 Bilobella aurantiaca
TTTCTGGAATACTGTCGGGACTGGCAACGGACCCGATTTTCTTCGCAGTGACACGGTTCATCGCCGGGTTTGTACGGGGAGGTAACTTGACCTTTCACCTTGACCTTTGACCTCTGACCCACTATTTATTGTTTAGTGTATTTGTCTTTGTAGGCGCTTTTACCAGTCACTTCAACTACCTCATGGAATTCCTGCCCCCAAAATGGCGTCAAGTCTGCGGCTGCGTCTCCTTTTGGGGACTTGGCTTAATGTCGCTTGCGCTGATTGGTTACTTGATTCCGAGCTGGAGAACGCTGTCTTGGGTGACGCCGCTTCCAGCGCTTATCCTTTTCCTAACTGTGCTGTAAGCGACAATGTTCTAAAAATAATGTCAATCTTTTTTTAAAATAGAAAATTTCTTCTAGATTTGTTCCAGAAAGTCCACGCTGGGCATTGGTCAATGGGAAATATGAGGAGGCGGAGCAAGCGCTCAAGAAAATTTCGCGCTGGAATTCCAGACCTCAACTAACAACTCGTGAATTCAAATCGCTGGAAGCTACTGTCCAGCACGAAGCGTTAGTTGAGAGGGAAGCGTCAGGTACTGGAACACCACTGCGCGCTTTCACAGACTTAAAGCTTCTGCGCATTTTATTTGCATTTGGCATCACGTGGTTTTCAAGTTCAGCGATTTACTTTGGCATCAGCTACAACATGAAAAATATGAGCGGAGATCCGTACTGGAACATTTTCTTTTTGGGCCTCGTTGACCTCCCTGCCGAACTGTCAGGATTCTATTTCAGCAACAAGTAAGCAATTTTAAGCAAATTTTAAGAAATGTTAAGCAATTTTAAGCAAATTTTAAGAAATTATAAGAAAATTTTAAGACATTTTAAGCAAATTTCAAGCAGAGGCTAAGCAATTATAAGAAAACAAACTAGCAAAACCAGGAAAAAACAAAATTTTCGGTTTACGAATGTCCGTGGATGGTGGTCTCTTTTGAAGTGCAATTGGAAGGGCATTTTCAGTTTTAGAATGAAATTGTAGTTTTGAAGTGAAATTCCGAAACACGGATGGACAGAGAAAAAAAAAGAGAATTTCTCTATTGAGAATTTAAGCAATTTTTTTTAAATTTCAAAACTATCATTTTTTTAAATTTAGAATTTGTTGTGTTTAAACAGGTTCGGAAGGCGTTGCTGCTTGATAGTTACACTGCTCATGTCGTCACTGTTCTTGGGTGCAGTGGTTGTAGTGGAGAGTTTTCATTCCAGGCCAAAACGATTCGCTAACTTTGATTTTGTGTCTGGCGGGGAAGTTCTTCATTGAAAGTAATGATTATTGTTAAAAATGAAAAATTAACTTAATCAGTTAATTAATTATTAAGCAATTAAGATAATTATTTGCTGCACAACTAATTATGAAGGTAACTTGCATTTGTTCAGGTTCTTGGTCCATAATGGCGTGCTTCACCAGCGAATCATTCCCAACGGTTTGCAGATCATTTACGCTCAGCCTCTGCTCAGGAGTTTCCACAGTTGGGGCGTAAGAATTTTAAAATTAAAAAAAAAAAAAGACTTTTTTAAAAACTCAAACGGTTTTTTCAGAATGCTCACACCGCTGCTGCTTGGGTCCTACATACCCAAGACTGTGCCCTACGTCGTTTTTGCAGCGTTAGCCATTCTAAGCTCATTGATTGCGCTCACAATTCCAGAAATGAACGGAAAGCCGCTGTCAGATTCCTAAAATTTTGAAAAAAAAAACTGTTTTCTAGTTTGGATTTTTTTTTTAAATTAGTGATCTGCACATTACACAAGCGAAATTTTGAAGTTTTTTGTTATATTACTAAAATTAAACGAAATATTAGATGGGAATTTTTATTCATTTTGAATAAAATTTTGATCGGATTTATTAAAATTGTTTATTAATGCCGCATTTTTCCTATGTACTTTTAGATGTGAAAGTGCGTGAGAAAGGAGATTTCAAGGGTATAGGTGCCATAAGGGCTCCCCAGTCCTAGGACGGACTTGTCTGCCTCTATATACATAAACGCGCTATTTTTATGGCCGTACTTTTTGATATGGTGGACGGAGTCTAAAACCAGTATAAGCGACCGGTCGCTCAAAAAGTCACCTACACTCCGCGCTAGAGATGGGCATCATTTCTGTTTTAAATTTTTGGTTTTTGTATTAAGTTGTATAGTAAAAATGGAAAAACTGGTTTGTTACTAACGGCCTTGTCCTATGACGGGCTTGTCTGGTTTCTTTTTTAAATAAATGTTTATTTTGAATTCAAAATTAAACAAAATGCTCTACTAAAATTTATTCAACTTTACTCTACAGATGCTTTTTGAAAAACAGGGGAAACAACAACTTTTTAAAAAAAAAATAGTATTGTTTGAACTGAACAAGTTTTGAGAAACGATATTAGACTTGGGCGCCTTGCGGCGGCGCAGGATATGGCATTGGAACAAATGACATGCGTCTTCCTGAATCAACGTCAGTGAATGGGATTCCTTGGACTTGACGCGACATGAGGCGATTCTTCTCCGACACGGCGATGATGCGACAAATGAAGA
Organism: Bilobella aurantiaca; assembly: GCA_021029175.1. Classification (NCBI taxonomy): domain Eukaryota; kingdom Metazoa; phylum Arthropoda; class Collembola; order Poduromorpha; family Neanuridae; genus Bilobella; species Bilobella aurantiaca. The sequence goes on from VYYI01004404.1 coordinate 2,552, forward strand.
CGATGACGACAATGGTGAACCAGGCGTAAATGGCCATGATTGGGCCATAGGCCCAAAAGGTCACGAGCCATAGGACCTTCTCCACGAGGAGCAAATCCCCCTGGGAAGTCTCCCCACCAAAAATAAAAATGTCAACTGAGCGGATCCAGCAGAAGAGGGCGGTGAAGTACCAAATGCCGCGCATCATCACCCACGACAAACACAGCAGAACGTTCTCCTAAATCAAAAACAAAAAAGTTCGAAACAGGAAATTTTGAAGAACACAAGCATTTTGAACAAGGATCTTGTTCTAAATTTTGTTTTCAAAGAATTATTAAAATCCCAATTTTGAAAAGCGAAGAAGCAAAAGTCAACGCTTCGGACTTTACCATTGTCGTTCCGAAGAAGAGCACGACGTTGAAAAAGAGGCAGAACAAGTGAAGCATCAACATTTGAACTGGAAAATATTTTGAAACTTTTTGTGAATTTTTGAGTTTCAGCGATTTCAATTTTTAGGTTTTGGAAATTGATTTTTGAAGCGCCTTTCAGCGTACCGTTGGATTCACGTGAAAAATGATAGTTCCAGATAGTTGGACGCAACGTTTCAAAATATATCCAGAAGGCGATGCAGCAAATGTCAATCTAAGCAACATGAAATGCATTTTGAAAAACATTTTTGAATTTAAAAATAAAATCGATTTTTTTAAAATTAAAAAAACAGTACTGCTATAACATACTAAGGTTCCCGAAAGAATGATGACATAGATGGAATTTTCAATGGTGAATCCACATGTTGGGTCGAGGTGGCATTGACGGCGGCGCAATTCCTCAGGAATCACTGACTCACGATGGGGGCGGGGATCGGCAGGATTCGGCGCTCCGCCGAGAGGCGCTTGCGCCGACGCCGAACTAATGCTAATTTTAACCTTCTTCTGACTAGCGGCGCTTGCTTTTTCTTCCATTTTCTACAGGCGCAGCGCCGGAAATGCGTTTTTAGTTGTGATATAACCAACCAAGTTAAAAATTATGAGCTAACTAATTTGCATAAACGCAGAAGCATTTTGCGTCGAGTTTGTTTTTCTCTTTTGCCAAAAATCTGTTTCGGTGGCATTTAAATTAAAAAAAGCAATTAAGCAGCTTATTGAAATATCAGCCAAAACTTCACTAAAAAAAGGCTCTGTACAAATTGATTTCATTTTCCAATTGATTTATGGTGGAAATGCGTTTTTTTCTGACGACAGAAATAAATCAGAACCGCTTCGATGACCGTGAAATTTTTTTATTTTAGTTTTTCTCAATTAGGTTTGGTAGCATTGCAATAATTTTCAGTGGTTTAAATGCTTGATTTTCAGCATATGTTTTTTTAAAAAATTCAATTTTTTTTACGCTCGAGGTAATTGAAAATTAGCCAAACAAGCCCGTCATAGAACAAAACAAGGCTGGCACAAGCTTGAGTTTTCTGGATACAAAATTTGTCATTTTTGAGAATTTCAATTAGAAATTTATTGAAATTGAATTTTTAGAAAGTTGCATTTTTCAATCTTGTTTTTGAACGGGCTTGTTTGTGTTTTTAAAAAAATGGGTCACGTGGTATGCAGATGAGGCGGATACTGATGCCTTTGTCAAATTTCTATTTGAACAATTTTTTTTAGAGATGAAGTAAAGAGATAAATTGAAGAATGTGTAGGAGATTCTGTTCTAAAAATAAATACAGTGCAGACACTCCCTGGATTTCCCATTCTGTAACCTATTTGGCACACACAAAATTTCCAATCTTCCATTCAGCGATCAGCCCGTAAAGTTAATAGGACCGTGTTAAGGCGTACAGGCGATTTGAAAAAGAAGCGTCCAATCAGATTCCCGTTTTTTTTTCTCAAATTATTCTTAAAATTTTGAACTTTTTTGTTTGTATTTTTGATTTTTGAAAAGTGCCTTTGAAGCTTTTGTGATTTGACGGGTATGATTTCCATTGTTTCATTCACTGAACCCACCTTTTCTACCCCTTTGTTTTTTCAAAATTGCGTAAAGTTTTTAAATGAAAAAGATCAGGTAGGGAATCATGATGCGGAAACATCATGCAACTGTGACGAACTCCGTAGATTGGGAGCTCAAAAGTCAACTAGAGCAGACAGAACTGTTTTGTGGTGCCTTTGAGCGGCGCACTTTCGAAAAAAAAAATTCTAAAACAACAAAATACTGTTTTCTAAAAAAATATCCATAGCTCACTGTAGTGTAGTAGCCGTTGTTACTGTTAATTGTAAAGCTTAAATGGAGTGAGGATACTTTTTGGCACGCGACATGGAAGTGAAACGTTCTGTTTTGTAATTGATTTAAGATGCTGCAACGGTAGTTTTCGCCGTGAAATGGACCAACGGTGGCCGCGGCGGTGTTTCCTACTAGTCACGATATGCCTTGTCCACGGTCACTTTAGCGGTAAGCAAAGCATTACAGAATCTTGTGTGCCAAGAGGCGCACTTAAATTATTTCAAGGGCCCTCCTTAAGGGTACCTCTTCCTCAACTTCCTTCAACAAAAAAGTGGTTCCTTTTCCTTTCCCTGTGCGTTTAAAATCCATATTAATTTTCAATCCAATTGTTTTATCGTTACAATATTGCGCTTTTGTAAGTGTTTGTGCGTGAAAATATGGCTTTTATTGAATAGCATTTCTTCAATTATGTTTATAGCATTTTGAAATTTTGAATTTCGAAATTGTACAGTGCATTTCTTGAGCGAGAAATATTTTTTTCGATTACATACGGTGTGGATAGTGTTAGATTTCCAGTTGCGATTTTACGGCATTTAAAAAAGGCACTGTACATCCTTATGTGAATGGCAGATGTGAATCATTGAAAACCTCCACTTCCTGACGCAGTCACGCGCTAAAGAGCGCGTGTCCACTTTTCAGAATCATATCCAATTCAACACACAATTTTCACGGTGAAAATCCCAGAATTCGTCAGGCTTCGTTGACCTTCCGGAGGTTAAGGCCTCGTGGTGTTCCAGGCGCCGTTCAAAAAACCGTGTTTTTAAATGAGCTAGCACCCGAATTTATGTTTAAGCTTCAAAGAGTTCCAGGCGCCGTTCAAAAAACCGTGTTCTCTAATTCTTGAAACGTTTTGATTGAATTGCACAGGTGGGAGTACAGTGAGCTCGCCGACGGCGCAGGACTCGAACGGCGTTGAAATCACGCGCCTCACTGTTCCCCATTCCATTGAGAACGGAACCGTTGACTACTCCGACCTCGACTGTGAGTACACCCTTCGTGACAACCTCACTGAGCTCCTCGACGTGAGCTGGTACCACAAGGACGGCGAGTTCGAGAAGATCGTGTACAAGTGGATTCCGGATCATGAAATTAGGGAAGCCTACAATCTCCTCAAGAACCGTTTGGACATGAACTACGCCGTGTCCACGGTGCCCTGGGAAATGTACAGGAGTATCCGAATTTTAAAGCCGACAACAGAAATCAGCGGCCATTATCGCTGCGCCGTTTCTACCAAGCATGTAAGTCCTGGGAGTTGAACTTTGAGCCGCAAATAACAATTCCATTGCGTTGACCTTTTGACCCCAAAATAACATTACCAGTGCGTTGACCTTTTGACCCAAAAATAACATTTCCAGTGCGTTGACCTTTTGACACAAATATAACATTTCCAGGGCGTTGACCTTTTGACACAAAAATAACAATTTCAGTGCGTTGACCTTTTGACCCAAAAATAACAACTCCAGTGCGCTGACCTTTTGACCCAAAAATAATAACTCCAGTGCGTTGACCTTTTGACCCAAAAATAACATTTCCAGTGCGTTGACCTTTTGACACAAATACAACATTTCCAGAGCGTTGACCTTTTGACACAAATATAATATTTCCAGAGCGTTGACCTTTTGACCCAAAATAACATTTGGAGTGCGTTGACCTTTGACCCTTATAATAATTTTTACAGGGATTCAAAGCGGAAGAGTCTCTGCTAATAGTATATTGTAAGGAAAAAAGATAAAAATAAATTTTTATAATTAACTTTTTCTAATTTGGAAAATTTTGAACAATTAAAAAAAAACCTTTCAAAATATTTTGCAGCTAAGCCAAAGGAGTATGACCTCGAGGTCATTCAAGGTCAAGAAGACGGGTTAGTCAACATTTCCTGTTGGGCGAGCCGTACTTACCCCCAAGCCAAGCTTACTGTGTCGTTTGAACAGGACAAGAATCGCGTGAAGTAAGCGGCTTTTACTTCCTTTAAAAATTTAAAAACTTTTTCATTTTTAAAATTTTTTGAATTTTTTTAAATAAAGGCTGTACGACATGAACGAGGAGTCTGCGCAAGTTGCGGGAGGTTATGATGTGCGAGTATTCAATTCAATTGACCCAAGCACTCTGCCCTCCTCTTCGAAAATTAGCTGTGATATCAGGATACCAAATACGAGCTACTTGGAACGGAAGGAAGTTAATTACAGAGGTAATTAACTAATTACAATTAGGTCTAGGTTAGGTTAACATTAGTTAAGGTTAGTTATGTTAATTGACAATTAAGCTTTTAGAACAAGCCTAATTTTTCATTGTTTTTAGGTCGCCGGTCCAATGCTACTGAAGATGGTAACTTTCACTCACACTTGCTCTTTTCTAAAAAATGAAATTAGTTTTTAAAACAATTTTTTAACACTTTTTAAAACATTTAAAATGCAGATTCGTCCAGTTCCAGCTCATGTGGAGCTAGAAGAGGCCTACTCATCGTCGTCATTCTAAAATGGCTGGAATATTTTTTGTTTTAAAACTTGAAAAACTAATCTAAAAGAACCCTTTTTTGAAAAAGGAGATGCAGAGCTGTTTAATAAAAGCATCATGTACTTTCAATTTTTTTTTTTTAGATATTTCTTAGAAATTATTAAAAAAAAACTCGGAATTAAGCGAATTGTACTGTCAGCGCAAGGAGTCAAGTTGGGAGCGGAATTGATTGCGGAAACTTAAAGTAATCATCCGGATCCACTGTAGCCTTAATTTCCTGCAACCGCTTGAGGTTTGATGTGTAGTACCTGTTCAAGTACTCAGGGTACTTAAGGGCCCCGTCTATGATATTCTGGTAGCTTTCACCGTTGTCCAATTGCAGCATGACCTCATCGAGGTCATTGACCCAGGCAACCGTTTTCGAGTCGTCTGACCCAATTTTTGGTTCCGCTTTGTAGATGGCATTTCGATGGACAAATGCAGTGGCATCTTTTGGAATTCGATTCACTGCGCCGCCGAAAGAGATCGCTGCAAACATGGTTTCGTTAGGGATCCTTGACATGACAGAACTTAATTTTTGAAGGGTCTCCTCTTGCCCAAGGGTCGACGCAAGGTAGCTCTTGACCTTGGTGTACCCTTGAGGGGTCGAACGGATCGAAACGTTTGGGAATTGGTCAACTTTCGTCACGTGACTTGAGGTTGGTCCCAAAATGGCCAAGTCCAAGAAGGTGGAAGGTCGATGAATGAACTCCTTCAACGGTGCCGGAAATTTTTGAATCATGCGCCGAAATTTCCGTTTCGAAACGTTGAAATCCGTTATCGTTACATACGTGCCATTGGCTTTGGTCACAAGTATGGCAAACACTGACTTTTGGATGTTGTTCAAACAGAATTTTTGAAAAGCGTCGAAAACTTGACCGAATTGATTCGGAGCGTACTCGAGCCGCGCATAACTGTAGCGGAGCTTTGAGGCGGCGTAAACCTTTATTTTGAATTGAGTGACAATTCCAATGTTACCGCCGCCACCGCCTCGCAGTGCCCAAAACAGATCCGTATTATTTTGGGCATTGACCTTCAACAGGTTCCCAGAAGCGTCGACCATGTCCATTTCCAAGACGTTGTCGGACATGAGGCCAAACTTTTTGGACAGGTAGCCGTAGCCACCGCCCAGCGCCGCGCCGCCGTGACCCACGGTGAGGCAGATGGTTGCAGGCGTAACAAACTTTCCGCTGTGCCAGGCGTAGTAGTTGAGTTGCGCGGCGAGGATTCCTGGACCAATCACAGCCGTTCCCGTACTCGCGTCCATGACAAACGAATTCAATTGCCTGAGGTCAATGATCACGGATGAAGCGTCGCCGAAGGAATACTTTTCATAGGAGTGGCCACCGCTCTTGGCGACCATCGGAATGCCAAGTTGTCGCCCACAACGGATCGCTAATTGGACATGCGCAGTCGTCGCTGGAACAATGTAGGCCAATGGCTTCATGACGCTGACAGTGTTCCACTGATAGTTGAGCTCTTCATAACGCTTCCAATTTTCGGTTTTTGTGACAAATTCTGGCACTGTAACGGCTTTCAATTTCAGGCAAAGCGAAAGTTTCAGCGTTAGCAGCGATGCAGAAGTACAACTCAAGGTCAAGCAAATTGCCAATATGCCAATTTGATGTATCATAATTGCAATTATTTGTAAAGCTGAAGTCAATTAAAATTGATTAGTTAATTGAAGAGCAACTGTAGTTAAAATCAAGGATGAGTTAAAGTTCTTCGATAGACTGAAGGAGGGTTGAAGCAATAAACCATTTGCTAAATAGCACAATCGTACTATTAAAAACAGGGTTCGATTAAGTAGCGAAATTTTACTTTATGATTTCGTCAAGTCCGTCTGTCTAGTTTTAGCATCATTTTGAAAATAATTGCAACCAAGGGTCATTTCTTTCCTTTTAGGTGATTTCTGTTCTCAAAAAATCACCTTTTATTAAAAAAAAAGTGCTTTCGCTACTTGAGAGAATCCGTTTTGAAGTCTTTTATTTCTTAATATTTTCTTGAAAATATCCACTTTTCGATTCGATTGTTACCATAATTAATTACGTTAAATTACTATATTAATCCTATGAACTAATTTAATTTATGGCTAGGCAAGCCCATCCTAGGACAGGAGAGCCCTTAGGACGCCAATTCAAGTATCTATAAAAAGCACAATTTTCTAAACAAAATTCTATAACATTAAGATTTTCTAAATTCTGTAAACTTAAAATCTTCTAAAACAAATTCTGTAAAAATCAAAATTTTTCCAAAATGCTTGTTGTCTTTTTAGCTTGGTTTCTATTACATAATTTTCCCATCTGATCCTGAAATCGTAAAAAAAACCCAAAAGAAAGCCCTTTCTCCACAGGGGCATTTTCGTTGCAACATAGCCTTCGCAGATCGCAGGGCGTCATCTCCCATGCTCATGCCCTCTCAAGCATTTTTCAACATATTTTTCAACAAATTTTGTTCAACATTTTGTGTACTCCCTTTGCAAGCCTCCCTGTAGAGAAAAACCTGAATAAAATGAAGCGGCCAATTCTCCCTTCCACGAAAGCAAGTGTCCGAACACTCACTTCGACAGATTTCTCACGACCTCCTCCGAACCACTTCACAAGAAGCAAGGCAACCAAAGTCAAACAATTTTAAAATATTCAATTTTTTTTAAAGTTTAAACTAATTGAAAAAATAATTCACAATTTTTGAAAATTGTAAAAAATTCTACTCCTGCTCAAACGGCGGCTCAAACTCAAAATCTTCAATTAAAGTTTAAAGTGCTCGTCCGAGGCCATGTCAAAGGTATAAAATAAATAAAATATTCTAATTTAACAAATAAATCACTAATCAGCCAATCAAAAAAAATCAAAATCAAAATCAAGAAAATTAATAATTCATCTCTCGTAGTAAATGGCGTTGTGGTGTTGATTATGAATAATTTTGTAAAATCGAGTTATTTTTGTTCTAGGCGCTATCAACAGAAATGATCCTGATTACTGCTAATTGGATTTGGAATCAAATCTTCCTTTTTCCGTATTTCGGCAATGCAGAAGGGAAAGGGCCCTCTTGGAAGATTGACCCTTAGAAAAGGAGCCCTGGAGACCCTTGAGTCCATTTTTCCATCTTCATAGCTAAGGTAATTAAGAAGTTCCTCATTTTACGTAGGTTACTACTACTAGTTTGAAAAAATAAATTCGCAATAACGGCGCTCATTCAAACACTTTTTTTTCTGAAATTACAAAA
>VYYI01004405.1:0-10506 GCA_021029175.1 Bilobella aurantiaca
ACAGATTTCAGATATGTTCAGTGGTTCCTGAGATACACGTGATACTCGGACGGACAGACGGACAGACAGACAGACAGACAGACGGACAGAAATGACGAAAACATAAGTAGCTTTTAGCTTCGCTTCCGCTACTAACAAACCGTGGTAAAACGGTCAACCAGTAGCGGAAGTAGGAAACTTAGAACTAGAAATATATTAAGATTAAAAAATAGAAGTCTTGGTTTTCGGAAGTAAATAGGCCATTTTCAAAAATACAAGGCGTTTTAGGTCATCGAGACTAAAAAAAACTTTTCGTTTTATGCAAAACTAGTGTTTGACCTTGAAAAGTCATTTTAAGGTCAAGGGGTCATTTCCGAGTGAAGAAGAACCCTACGATCGTCGAGACGATCCTTACTTTTCGTTTCATTTAAAACTACAGTTTGACCTTGAAAGGTTAATTTGAGGTCAAGGGACATTTCCGGGCGAAGAAGGGCTCGACGATTATCGGGACCATCATAACTTTACGTTTTATGTAAAACTAGATTTTGACCTTGAGGGGTCATTTCCGAGTGAAAAGAGGCTCTTCTATCATCGGGACCATCATCGATTTTCGTTTCATGCAAAACTAGAGTTTGACCTTGAAAGGTCATTTTGAGGTCAAGGGGTTGTTTCCGGGTGAAGTGGGGCTTTTCGACCATCGGGACCATCATAACTTTTCGTTTCATGCAAAACTAAACTTTGACATTGAAAAGTCATGTTGAGGTGAAATGGTCATTTTGGGGGTCATTGCGGGGTCACAGAGAAAAGTGTCCTATACAAGTGCTACTCCCCTTTATAGGAGGAACAACTTTTGTAAGGGTCATTTTTCATGCTGTCATAGAATGATATCCCTTGACCTTTGACCCCGAAGGGCCAAAGGTCAACCTAAACCTAACCTAAGCGAACCTGAAAGCTAATTATGTTTTCGTTGTGTCTGTCCGTCTGTCCGTCCGTCCGAGTCACACCTGTATCTCAGGAACCACTGAACATATCTCAAATCTGTTTGAATGATGTGTTCCTAAGGTTCCGGTGCAGTTCAAGTTTGTCTTTGTTTGACCGGAAGTGACCCTCTTGGGGTCAAAGGTAAAGCTCAAGGGTCATCATTCTATGACAACATCAAAAATGGCCCCTACAAAAGTTATTCCTCTTATAAAGGGGAGTAACACTTGTATAAGACACTTTTTACTGTACCTCTCAATCACCCCCACAATGACCCCTTGACCTCAAAATGACCTTTCAAGGTCAAACTTTAGTTTTGCATGAAACAAAAAGTTACGATGGTCCTGATAATCCTAGAGCCTCCTTTCACTCGGAAATGACCCCTTGACCTCAAGATGACCCCTCAAAGTGAATCTCTAGTTTTGCATGAACCGAAAATTAATGATGGTCCTGATGATCCTAGAGCCTCCTTTCAGTCGGAAATAACCACCTCAAAAAATATTTTACATACGAAATAAATTATAGAATGGATATCCAATATTTAAAAAGTTTCGATTAAACAATTTTGATTAAATTTTAGTTTGCAATGAGAACATCGAAGTTTTGATAACGTTTTAGGTTAAAACTGAATTCCATTGAAATTTTACTGTTCTTACAGAACACTAAAACGGATCAAAATTTTGACCAAATTTTGTCTAAAACAAATTTTAATTTTCTCATCCAAAACTAAAATTCTAAATTTAAATGTTCTCATATTGAAGTCCTTATCAAAAAAGAAAGCGGAGAAAAAGTTGAGCAGAAGCCCTACAGAATTGCCGATACCGCTGACCCTCGAGTTACTCAAGAAAGTAAAATCTTGTGAAAATGCTCATAAAATGACTTGAATTATTTCTTTTTGATCTATTTGACATTTGCCTATGGCCTGGTCAACATGTTTTGGAAATCGGTACCAAATAGAAATACTTCAATCAGTAAACCAAAGCGAGATTTATTTTAGAGAAAAAATGATCAGTGTCAAAATGTCCCGAGCAACTGCTACTGTTCAGCCACACCCAAGTAATTTTAACACTACCATTTTCAAGCGTAGAAGTTTAAAGTACTATCCAGCAAGATACAAAGTCACTTATCAATAGTTTAAACAGCTTAGTTACTAAAATTAACTCATAGGTTCTGAGAGAAGAACAACGGAGAATTTTAGAAAGGAGAAGGAGAACATTACCTTTAGTTCTGCTTCGGAAGTGTCAAGTTACTCAGATTCATGTGAAGTTTTAAGATTACAACAAATGCCAAGAAAATACTCGTTTCTGCCAGTAAATGGTGGAGGGTTTGTCTCAGCCTGTGAGTTGACTGGGAAGTTCTGAGGTGTGAAACTAATGGACTTTCTGCTAGGCAATGAACGTGGTGCTATGCAGAGGCTGAACACCATCTTACGCATACCATCTCATATACAACCTCCGCGACCGCAACTTTCCACGCTTCCACTTACCACTACCAAATAACTTTTTTTTACTTGGCTCCTACCGGGACTTGAACTCGCCGCTGTAAAAGCTTGGAGAAGAAAGGTAACCCAAACTATGGGTCGTGGACAAAGACTTAAATTAAAAATTACGTAAAATGCTATTGCAGGTCACAAAAGTTGTTGGTAGGGTGTTACGTGTTAAGAGTGATTGAAAATGAAGCTGTTACACTAACAATCGAAAATTTGTCTTTATAAACTAAAATCATACCGAGTTGAAATAATAAACGCAATTACAACGTAACAGTGAAAGTGAGCCGTCGTTAAAAATAAAGTTTGTCGTAAAATTGAGTTATGCTAAAAGTGTGCTGAGCTACTCGTTGCAGTATTTACTATCAGCTTTGAAATTTTAAACTTTGAAACCAAACTGGTGTACACTTTCTGTTTGTTTAAATTCTAGTGAACTTAAAACGCACATTGTTTAGAATATAATTGTTGTCGAAAACTTTCCCATCACAATAGGTCAAATGGAAAATGAATTTCAAAAGAAAGATAGACACGAGTAAAAATTGCAAAATTGGGCAAACACATTTCAAAAAATCTTTTCATGTTATGGTGCTTTATATTATACTTTTTATTTTATATTTGTAATAATTTGATGTATATAACTATACAACAACAGAAAACGTAGGAATAAATAGGTGTATACAATGTAAAGAATGTAGTAAATGTAATGATGTTTTGCTCCGGTGTTTTTAGTGCAGGATTACGATATTGAAGTTATTACAATCAACCTTTTTCTGTCGGATCTAAATTATGTATACGATTATGGTGGAAAATTGTGCTGAACAGTGGTGCATAAACTACTATCTGAAAAATGATCATCCTTCACATAAAGTGCACTTTGCCAATTAAAAGCAAAAACAAAATTTAAATCAAGGGCGAGAAAGCAGACGTCAAAAAAAGTAACTAAAACAAACTAGAAGAACAAAAAAAATCTCGAAACCGCCAAATGCAGATTCGAATTTTCCATTTCCGTTGTCAAATTTCTATTTCGTTGGTGGCGGGAGATCTTTGTTAGCGGCTGTTTGAAAAAAAATAGTCACATTTAACACTAGGAAAACTAGAAACAAATTTAAACAATACAGTACCTGGAAGACGTGGTGGTGTTTTCTTGTATTCCAAAGTCTTCTGTCGTGTACCGGTGCTGTGCGGAGGCACAGTACCTAGAAGAGGCAGTGTTTCCTTGTATTCCAAAGTTTTCGGTCTTGTACCGGTGCTGTGCGGAGGCACAGTACCTAGAAGAGGCAGTGTTTCCTTGTATTCCAAAGTTTTCGGTCGTGTACTGGTGCTATGCGGAAGCACGTAGACTCCAACCAAAATCCGCAGGTATTCAATATTTTTACCTAGTCCTTTCGGCTTCATTTCAACATCTTTTGCGAAAAATCCGACATGTTTTGCCTCTTTTACCTAAAACACAATCACTATCACTGTCACACATTGTCTTACGCCTAAGAATATATAACATACTTCATCCAGGAGACAAACATTTTTAACTCCGCCATCTAGATGCAATTTTAACTGTCCAATCATGTCGCAGGTTCCAGGTAAAATATCAGCTTCGTCGGTAGTACCCTGCAAAATGTTTTTCATAGTCTCGTCAAGAGTTTGCTTCTTGCTTTCGTTAGCAGTTCGATATTCTGCATAGTAAAATAGTTTGATGCCGGCCTTCAAGTCGCCTCCCTGAATATTTCCAGTGTGGAAAACGTTGGGCTTTGTGTCGGTTATGAGTGCCATAGCAGCAGCGACTTCTTCTGCCAATGCTGAAAGCTAGACGACAAATTTGAGTACAAATCACTTAAATCCCTTAAAAAATTGTTCAAAGGCGTTACCGATGCGGAATTCCTTCCAGCAAATCCTCCAATGCCAGCTATTGATTCGAAAGTTTTGAGAAAACTGCTTGGCATATTAAATAGGAACACTACCGTCATTCCATATATCGCAACTCCATATGCTCCTTCATTTGCCATCTGGTTAATTTTGACAACGGTTTTTGTAAGTTGCATTAGTTGTAAATAATTGTATGTATTATTATATTATTTAATGGCAGATTAATTCTTGTTTTTATTGTTAGTCACAGTTGTGTATAATTTGGAGGCTACGTACCCGTTTAACATCGTCAGCGTGTATGTAGTCTTGGACGAGCATGCATCCATAATCTCTCTGATGTAACCACAAATTCTTGCTGTTCGTACTTGATGTCAACGCTTCTAGCCTCTCCGATATTTCCGCGTCTTTTGGTGAACATGATTTTGATACTATTACCATCGCTGCAACATCCTCCATTATAACAATTCGAGCATTCTCGCGCCGAACAGAGTTTGGAAGTGGTGCCCGAGTACTCAAACTATTAGTCAGCTGCGTATAGATTATTGTAACATGAGTGAAAATCATAAGCTACACTGTCCCCTCACGCTTGCTATTTTACAGCAAGTAAATCTTGTTCAAAATTGATGTTATATTTGAAGAAAAATAGGGCTAAAATAAGCCTAATAATTGTTTGGTTTTGGATTCTTACGTGTGACCTTGAGTGGCCTAGTGTACCTGTGCTGGATAGTTTTTTATTTTGGAATTCAACTGCTCTCGGATTTTTTAAATGAATATGGTTGAACTTTGCGTTTGATGACTCCGTGATAACTTTTGCGACAAGAAATGCTGCAGTGTCCATCTATAAATATAATATATCTATAAAAAATTAATTGTCAACGTGACAACATGCGACATTTTTTAATATTATAACCGAATTATTTGATAAAAATATCTACAAAATGCGGCTTTCGCCAAAGCCTTTATTGTCTCACATAGTCTTGTCCAACATGAAAAAATTTCTCAGTAAAACCTTCCTTAATGTGAGCTCGAAGCAGGGGCCTGTCAGTAGAAATTTTTTTGAAACCGACTGGAACAAAGGATATGAAGACTCCAAACCTCTCTTCATCTTGAACTACTTGGATTCCGATTGGACCAACCTTATCGATCTGTTTATTAAAATTAAAAGCAGACAAAGTTGTTCGAATTTGATTTATATCACAACTTAATGCTATAATTAAGTTATTTATTCCAAGAAACTAACCATGTTGTGAATAGCCCCATCGTCAATCTCCACCCCAAACGCATATTTCTTTTTGTCAAAGTTCCTTTGCATAATATACGGCAAGCTTGATTTGTTGGATCCGTCTTCACCACAAATGCGCAAAATAGATTTGATAAATTCAACTAAAATTTTTGTTGGGTTGCTATCCTTTTGTGATCTTATTTCAAAAAAATGTACGTTGTTTTCATGAAACCTTAGACCTTGCTCACAGGCTCTTGGAAATTTGTCACTTGGCAAGAATTCAGACATGTTTGTAATAGTAGTATTTTTTAAAGCCTGCAACACAATTAAGAAGGGTATTGTTTTTGCTATAGTAGTTATATATTTAGAATGCATAGTTAATAAAACATTTACCTCTCCTAGTTTTTTTTGAGTGATGTCGTCCGTTGCAACAACTGGGTATAGTATGCCTGGTATCAGTGTAAGTAATAGTTCTTTATTTGCATTTTCTTGATATATTATTCCCAGGAACCGAGATACATTGTTTTGATCCCGGAATAATGACATCCCGATTCTAACTTCAGATTTGTGCGTTAGCTTTAGAAAAATAAATTAGGTACAATTATAGAAAGTATTATACAAAAATACCTAATACTATTGAAATCATTCCCACTAAAACAGTTATATAACTTTAAAATTGAGTTTACTTGAATCCAATCTAGATTAGTGGCTCCACTCGACAGTTTCACGAAGTCGTTTTCGATTTCTACAAATTTAGATCCAAGGAAAGAATTTTCTTTTTTGTCTACATTATTCTTCATTTTTAAAACGAAGTCATTGAAAATATTCTCCAGAGCTATGGTGTCGGTTACATTCTCCAGCTTGATCAAAGATATCCCAATATTTTGAGAAGGCACAAAATATAATCCATTGTCGATTTTGTAATCAAATGTCTTCATATAGTTTTCAACTACAGTATAAATATCAGTAGTGCCCAAATTTGTCGGAATTATTTTCGATGGTAACGTAAATTTGATGCTTAGGCTCTTCAGCAACTGACGAGTCCAAATATGGTGCTCTCTTGATACAATTATCCCAGTGTACATTTTACTATCGAGAGTGTGGGTGATACTGATCAGAACGTTTTTCAAGTCCAAGTGTAGCTACCAAAATATTTAAACATCGAAAGACACGTAATTAAAGTTAAGTGGTAGATAAGGCTCTCATATCTTCGTAAACTAGAATTTGCTTTTAAATTCATACCTCACTTTTGATGAGCGCATTAACACACTCCAAGCCCACTGCCAACGTTACCGCAATATCTTGCTCTGGTTGACATTGTCGTCGATGTACTACAGTGTAGCTACCAGATCGCTTGTCATCCGTCATCCAAAAATTTTGTGTATCAATGCCTTGTCCACCGTAATAATTTAGTACATCCTGTGCTTCGCGTTTCTAATGTAACATACAAACAGTTATGATCCTGTCAAACAAATACCTTCTACAAAAACTCTAAATCGTACTGTCTTAAAGTTGCAAAATTGTTTAAATTGGACTATTTGAAAGTAGGGATGGGCGTTTACGTTTCGTCTCGTTTCCTCAAGGAAACGGAAGCGAAACGAATCACCTGGAAGCGGAAACAAAACGAAGATTTTTTCTTGGAAACGGAAACAAAACGGAAACGAAACGAAACAAAACGGAAATAGTGGAAAACTTTATCAGTGCGGTATAGTGGGCACCTAGGTTTGAATATTTTTGCATATTATACACGAATTGTTAGAAAGTCAATATTAATAAATATTACAAATTAGTATTAAATCATCTATTAAAATAAAAATTTATTATTTAAATTAATCTTTTGCTAAAACATTTTCCATCAAAATTGTATTACATTCTGAAGTTTTTTTCATAAGGTAAACATGGATACACAACGCCTTTTTTAAAGCGTCTACTTATCATAATCATTGCAGTAAATAGCGTTTTACCGTGTTTTCTTTAAGAATTCAGTCAATTTTGAATTGCATGAGGTACATGTTTAGAGATTTTATCACAAAATAGATGAATATGCATGAAGAAAGCAGTATTTGAAATAATATATGAAGCAAAATACGCAATACATAAATTCAACAACAGTTTGTTGTAAAATTTTACCTTGTTTTGCCTATTTCCCCGTCTCATTTAAGAAAAAAAAATCTTACCGTTTCCCCGTTTCCTCCAAAAAGGAAACGCTCCGTTCCCAAATTGGAAACGGAAACGAAACAGAAACGGATTTTCGTTTCGTTTCCAAAGAATTTGGAAACGGGCATTGTTTCGTCTCTGGAAACAAAACGTGCCCATCCCTATTTGCAAGCCAGTAATCAACATTGCAGCGAAATTGTATTTGAACAAGCTAGTCTAAAAACGGGCATGTCTTCAAGCTTAACGGGCTTAATATCAAGCTTTCTCGGGGTAACAACAAGAGGAATATTAAAAACCCAAATTCAACATCTTGCTTGGAGTCCCGTGAGGTGCCTTCAGAACCTTCGATCCACCTCGAAGTATTGAAGCGAAAGTTGTATACAACTTATGAAAAAAAAAAAATTGCGATCGAGTTTGAGCCCCTGTATGTGGAGAGTTTAGCGACCCATTTACTACAGTTATTATAGACCAGTACAACAGTAGTAAATTAGTAAGAAAGGAAAAGATATAGGTGGTGCAATATTGCCTCATCAATAATCCCAACAAAATGTGCCTTATTTTACTGGATTGTAAGTCTTGAAGGCTTGAATTCAAGTAGTTTACGCACAATTACAAATACATAAGCATGAATACTTCAAACCACCCTCAGAAACTATTAAAAAAATATTGATTGGTTAACTCACAAGCTCATCATCCTGTTGAAGCTGAGGTATGCCCTCGGCCCTTCGAGCAAAATTGAGAACTTCGAAGGGTAACATTGTGATTTGAGGTTGAGAATTTTTTGAAATTTCAACAACAATACCAGCAAGGGTGTTACCTTCGCTTTCGGTAGTGAAGAAACTAACTGCAATTAAGGGCTGCTGGTAGAACTGAAATTTGTTAAAATTTGATTTAAAAATTTATGAGCAACAAATGTTTTAAGAAATTTGATTTACCACAACTATATCAGCTGGGGATACAGAGCTTGTAATGGGTGTGAACTTAATATCTCCGTCCACAAATGTTTCAATGGCGCTCAACCTTTTCTCGCGTTCATGCCTCAATGCAAGTTTTATTACACGGTAATCCATCTGATCTAAAAGTGCATTTATGACATAATACGGTATGTCCATCCTGGCGAAGTCATTACTGGGGACCTGCATGTACACAGCTGCAAATTTTGAATCGCCAGTTTCAAAGAGGCCCAGCCCAGAACCCACACTTGTGCCAATACATTGTCTTAGCAATGAAGATATTTTTATCCTACAAATCGGCAATGGTTCATATTTTACCTGTTATTGAAAAACGTTTAATAAGTCATATTTAATAAGAAGTTAATCATAACAAATAAATGCATATCAGATTATATATAAAGCCTACTTTCAGAATGAGAAACCAAACTAGCCCATCCCGGAAAAATAAAATTCTAATTTCATATTTTTTTGTCCTTTCCTCCAACTTTCACCAAACACTTACATTTAAAACCAATAGGATGCTTGTCTTAAGCGCTGAATGAAGCGTAAGGATTTTTTTTCTGCGACCATCTCTAATACTGCGATAAACGTATATACAATTAAATAATACAGCTAATCAGAAAATGAGTGTGTTATTTGAAAAAATTTTTTAGGTATCTTGTCTTAAGTCATTGGGGAGAGATTTGGAAAACCGCATAGTTTCTGTTGTCAAAGTTTTTGAAAAATTAAAAATTAGAGGTTGCATTGTTTAATGTTGGATTTTGGTCAAACTGCAAAATAAAAAGGCAGCAGCCGATTTTGCGCTATAATGGTACTAGCAAAATAAATTAGAAGTGAAACATTCAAATTTTTACGAACATTAATAGGTTGATCCATTCCAGCGTGTTTTTCTTCCTGTTGCAAAATTTCCTTAAGCTTGATAAAGTTTTTAGCATGTGATCTATCGTAATAAAGAATGACAGAGGCGCAATTGTTGCCATCACACCTTGACCCGTAGCCAACACCCTCCGCAGAATCCAACTATGACAATAAAATCGGTGGTTAATCACTTATTTGATTTTGAACATATTTGCAAACATTTGTATTCTTACTCTGTGTTTGTCTCGCTGAGTTATTGCGTCCCAGACGTTCTTAAATAGCAATTCGGTTTGACCTAAAATTTTGCTAGTATCTTCTTCTTTTGCTGTAGAGATCCTTGAATACAGGTTCAATAGTAAGTTCTCTTTGTCTTGCTCATTCGTGTATGTGTCAAGAGCGAAGGTAGCATCGTAGGCAGATTCTACCGCTTCTAAGCTACCATTCGGTGTGCCAATCCCAGCTCGGTTAAGCACAACAGCTGCTAACTTGTCAGCATGAAAGTTCAACTATAAGCGAGTGAAAATTATTCGAAATAAGTTTTTCCAACTAATATGGAAAAATCAGTTCATCGTTGTAGGACACCACAAACATTTTTTGTTTTACAAAAAGCAGGTACAGCATGAACAAAAAATTATACAGATAATACAAAGTTATCGTTGAAAAAATATAGCTGTTTACCGCTGATTCAAAAAGGGTTCGATTTCCTTCCCTGAAAGGCAATGCTGCAAATTTCTTGTCTTCTCGTGCCGTTTGAAATACAATCATAATGCCTTGAGAACCAACAGCAATGCCAATATTAACTGGCGTTTCTGTTTCCATGCACAACTGCGGAACCAATTGATAATTAGGTGTTATAATCATTACCTAGCCATATGCTAACCGTTTTAGTAAAAGGTAAAGGAGCGTTATTTGACATTCCCGCAGAGCGGATGATCAACATGAAAGGAGAGGGTATGGATGTGGTAGGGATAAGGACTCATTAGCATAGATGTTGTCATCAAGCAGGCACAACA
>VYYI01004406.1:0-10503 GCA_021029175.1 Bilobella aurantiaca
GAATCTATCCACAAGGGCTGGTGTTGGTAATGAGGCGGCATTGACCCGTCCGGTATATCATCTGATGCTGAAGCTATTTAAAGACGCGAAAATGGCTTATTGAGCTGATTGTTGCAAGTATTTAAGTATAAATACTAAATATTTTTAAGAACCACAAAACTAACTTTTGCATCAAAAACGAGTTGAAGAAAATATCGGTTACAATTTTATTGTTCGTTTCATAAGAAGACGTTATAGTTATAAATGCTTGTCAGCAAAAACCGATTCGAGACTTGTTGTTTTAACGCAATGTCAAAAATTAACTATTGTGCAACTTTCCGTATGTCAAATATTGGAAAATTTTGTGTAACAATAAGTACAGAAGTATTAAGGCTAAAATTGTATTTACCTTTTTTGTCCATATCCTTCTTGATCTGAGATCGACGCAAGTACAGAGCAAACACAAAAACGAGAAGCATCAAGAACACTACTGAGCCAATTAGTGCAATGAACCAAGCTTCAGTCAGCAGTTCATCTGGATTGTCACTGTATCCTTTTCCAAAATTTCTTAGGTCAAGGTCACCACTGTCAACAGCACTTGTTGGTTGGCGTTTTTCATCCAATTCGAATTCAACAATATTGAGCTCCTTTTCTACAGCTCCATTTTCATTGGGAAGTACATTGCTTAAACTGATATGTATTCTATTGTCTTGTTCACCGTTAACTACAACATTCGGATGCGTATTTTTACTTCCCTCTTTTGCGTTTCTTGAAATACCACCGTTGAAGTTTAGCTTTTTCATAGAGGAAAATACGCCGATTCCCTTTATTGTGAAGGCAGCGATTTGGAGGCTGTAGGAGATCTCTGCATGCAAATTGTTTAGTTCAAGTGAAGTGGTATTTGCATTGGTAGACTGGTTCCATATGAGTAAAGGTCCTGACCATATCCGCAGCTGAAATGATTTTCAGTTAAATTTAGTTTGTACAAAATGCTGAACAATTCGTGTATGCTATTGAAATAGTGATTTAAATAGCAAGTTTCAATTACCAAAAATGCATTTTATTTTAATAAAATTTGTGTCATGTTTTAATAGCGTTCGAATTACATAGCTATAAAATTTGATAATGTAGTCAAATTCAAATGTCATAAACACATAACAAAAGGGTTTGAAACATAAGGGAAATGCAATACAATACATAGAGGTGAAGTTGGCTACACTAATGCTTTTTAGCCGTTTCAAAATAAAACAGCTGGTTTATATATAAGCAAATTGTTTTAAAAAATTCACTGCGCAAATGCAACTTGGAGGCACATCATTTCATAAAAACATAATAATTTTAACTCTCGTTTTTTGCCTTTTTGGACAATAGAGAAAAGCATAAAGTAGCTTTCTCTACTTGATATCTTATATGAAGTAATTTTTGCTTTTGATTTTGCTTTGTAATTCAGAATAAATTGTACGATATTTGGTAAAAGGCTGAGGCATCGAATACAGTTAAATGTGGTTATAATTACCTGATATCCAAGAATTATTCCATTTTGGTGTTGATGAGGTAGGTTCTCCCAACGAATTAGAAGTGTTGAACTATTTATTGACACTGTCCCTATTATTTCAGGTGCAGCGGATGGCACTTAAATTACAAAACATTACCTTGTTAAACGAATGAAGAAGATATTTTATCTTATATTATATTTCGATTTTCGATTTTGTAAGCAACAACTTATGCAATAACGGAACTCATTTCTGTTGTCCTAAATACGCGTATATAGCGCGCACCCAGGAACCTAACTGCACAAAACGCACTAACATGACAACATTGTTAACTCTAAATATTCTGTGTTCTGGAAGCGAGAGCTGCTGCAATTGTTTTGGTTTGCACACTGGAGAAGTTTACTTCAGTATATCACTCTATAGTTTTGTGAAGTGAAATATATCGACATCACAACGTTAATTTAGGGTTTATTGGTTACAACTTTCGACGGAATTACTTCTAAAAATTGTTGTCTTTGTAACTTTTGTTTTTCCAATGTTGTGTTAAGCACACAATTTAAAATTTTAAGTTTAATAAAAAGAAAGCAGCTAACAATATATTCATTCTTTTAACTTATAATTGAGCTATCGATATTTGTAACCAACTGACTATAACCGACTGCGATTGCAGTTAATAGATTGCTTAGGTAATATCAAACAATGTCAATTTTCGGAAAACCATACATGTCTTCTACTACATTTTGGTTAATTAATTAGTTCTAATTAACGAACTAAAGAAAAGTTAGTTAAAAATTGAATATCCCTGAAAACACTTAGATAATACAAATGTCACCTAAATTTATGTGCGGTACGGTTTCAATTTTTAAAGGTTTAATATATAACCGCCTGTGCTAGTAGAGTATTTAGTGTAAATATTTGTGGAGTTATCGTGTGAACAACAATTGAAATATGGAAGCTTACCATCTTGGCCCGTGGTAACATTAGCGTAATTGGATGGCCGGCCATCCACACCCTTGTAAAAAGGTATCAGAAAAACTTGATATGTGCTGTACTTTTCAAGCCCAGATATTTGGAAAGCTGGTGGTCCAGTGTTAAGCACCGTCAGCATTTGATAGTTCACTGAGGATTCACCGTCCGTCTCTGCAGCTTGCGGTGGGCTAGCAACGCGCCGGAAATAAATGTAGAAACCTTCGATTAAGTCGCCTGATGTAACAATCTAAAAAAGATAAACACGTTCTAAAAAAAGTGTAAATTGTACAATTTCAGCTATTTCATTTAGGTCATTTGTAGTTGCTCTATATAAAATAAGAGTTTGCAGTTTGACTATCTAGGTACGCTATCGCAGGGATATTAATGCAACGCAAGTTGCTAAATAATATAAAGATGTTGTTACCATTCCTTGGAAATAGTTATTTTTACTTTGTAGTTTCTGAAGTTGTTTAAACAAATTCAAAACTATAAAAGGAAACAAAAATTGAAATTCAAAATTTGTCGGATTCAGAAAAGTATATAAAACATTTATAATATATATTTATAATATAAAAAACTATTTAACCAACGGAGCACCTTACCTGCCATTCCAGCTTGACAGAAGTAGATGATATTGCATAAACGTTCTTGAGTACCACAACAACATAAGATTCCAGTTGCTTTCGGGCCTTGTTGACCCTTTCCCCATCACTTTGTCTACTGTTGAAACTGGCGGTGTGGACGGGGTCAGAGAGGGGACTTGGTGGGGACACAATCCCACTTTCACTCACACTGCGCACAAAGAACACATACTCGGCACCTGGCTTGAGAAACTGCAGAGATACAGTTTCCGTGGAAACTGTCGCCCCGAGCAACCATTCTGATTTTTCCTCCTTTGCACTGTAGTACTCGACATTGAAAGTAATCTTGTCCTTCCTAATTGATTTTGGGCTGATGAGAGGGGTCGTGGAAGTTGATTGGAAGGCTGTGATTGGAGGGTGGGTAGATGCGGAAGCGGGACTGTTTGAATTAGTCCAGGATTCATTCCGGATGCTATTAGTTGGACTACTTTGAATAATTAGATTGTTCCCGCTCTGATTACTTTCTTCCTCTTCCTCGTACTCAAGTTCTCGCAACCTCTCTACTCCACTCTCAAATTGTCCTTTCTCTTCCTCATAATCACTTTCACTCGCTTCCGCTTCCCCAAATTTAAATCCGGATGCTCGTGCCTGCAATTTTAATTTTGAACGTTTCCGTAATTACAAACGAAGCAAGTTTGAACTCCGTTTGAGACAATTTCTTATTTAACAGTTCGTAGTTTCAAATTGATGTTAACTACATGAGACACTTTTTTTTTATTAGTTGCGCAGTACTTAGAATGTTGATAGTCTATAGCGCTATCACAATTTTAGCTTTTGAATTTGCTTGGACAGGGTCCTTACTCCAGGTGCTAGAACTTTTATAGCATAAGGTATTATTCCAATACGACGGGTTCCCGTAATGGATTTTGAAATTTTTAATAAATTTCAAAATAAATTGTACAACGAGCAACATTTCGGGCTATTTTTTGTTCATAAGGTTCTAGAACGCTTGAGTGTTTTTTGCAAAATTTTGACAATCCATCATTAAATTAATACATCAAATACCTGCACAATTGTCGCAGAAATTCTGACAAATATCTCCTTTTCTCAACATTGTAAAAGTAAAATTAAGTGGCCTTAAGTAAACTAGCTTGGAAATATGTTTCGAAACTATTATAGTAAAACATTTTGTTTTAATATAAGAAAGCAGTCATTTGTTTCATGTTATGTTTCCAATGCATCAAAATATATTATGTTATATTATATATAAAATATTAATAATATTATTAAGTAGCGTAGTAGCTACTTTATGGGAATATTCTGTCTGTCCGTCGGTCCGTCTGCTAACTATCGAACGGATTAACTTTTTTCGTAGTAGTAGTATGTAGTATGGGTCAAGGTTAAAATCGGTTTGGTCGGATTTTCCTTAGTTTTGCATGAAACAAAAAGTTATGATAATTTCAAGCACCAAAGTGACCCTAGACACTTCATCTTTATATCGACGAACCCCAAAAAAATACAAAATCCGTGAAATCGGATTTTTAGGATATTTGCTAGTTTATCATAAAACAAACTGTTTTGACGTTTTCAAGGATCTAATCGACTTTAGACCATTAACCCTTATTGAAATGACCCCAAATGACCCTTAGAGCCAAAAAAACGGAAAACCCCGAAAATTTTTGGTTTACGGGTTTTTGCTAGTTTTGCATAAATCGAAAACTAATGATGGTTTCACCTTCATATATCACACCCCTGTACTTGACCCTTGAAAATTAGACTCTTTCTTGGTTTTGATTGTGTTGCTGGAAAGTATTTTGATATCGGTACAATACACTACTTAAGATACGTGCGTTTGCAACCGTTTATCAATAATATATTATGGTTGTTCAAATTTTTTACTTACGGCTCTGATTGGCGTATGATTAGGATACGTTTTACGAATGGCACCATTTTGCTCGCCTGGTAAATTGAATTTGGCTAAGTGGGAGTTCTTGTGGGGCGGTGGCTCAGGTGGGGTGAGTTCCCCTTGGATGAAATATTTGGGATGCCAAACGAGTGTGACAGAAGTTGAGTCCACCCTCACTATCGTGGGTTGCATGGGGGCGGGTGGCTCCCTGCCGTGCCTCGTGGTTAGGAAATCGTCGCTTTCTCCGTTGCTATTAGAAACGGATAGGAAACTCTTCCAGACGTATTTTCCAGAGCGTGAGGAAGCCACGCATTCGTACATCCCCGAGTCATCCAAAGTCAAATCTAAAGTCAAGTGGAGAAAGTTCTTGTTCTAAAACTCTTGTTCTAAGAATAAGCCAAAACTTTCACTCTTGTTAGAAGGCTCATAAATTTTTTCACGCTTCATTTAATTTTGAAGGACTCTATATAACTCCACGCATTGCATGCACAATCATTGTCTTTCAACTTTCATAAACATGAGTAAACTTTACAAAAGTCGTCTGCACTTTTGCATTCGGAAGTTGACGTTGTGCATGCAGTGTTTCTGCTCTTTACGTTTTGAAACTTTTAATTGAAATATTGCACACAAAAAATCAAATTTAGAAAAGTCTTAATTTTTTACTGAAATTAAATGCATTAGATTAAAAATTTTCTTTCATTTTTCTTAAAGCTTCTAATATAGGATAGAAACAAAGGTTTGGTTTTTACCGTTGATGCGTAATGTGCCGTCGATGTCGGTAAAGATGCGATGATTTAGATGGAATGATTTTGAATTCTTATACCATGTTATCACAGGTTGTGGTTTTCCCTCTGCTCTGCATGGCATTTCCACTTTAGAACCAATCACGTGTGAAGCATTTAGTGCTCCAATTGATATTATTGGAGGAGGGAGGTCTTCAATGTCGGTAACCTTGTGGTTTGCAAATAATTTTATTTTGAAACCATACAATTTAACAAGATGCAAATATTTGAAAATTTCCGAAAATCTAACGCGAGTTTCTAAAGTGTTTGTTTACAATTATAGATTACAATTAGAATAAATAGTCTGTTTACTTAATATAACATTGTTTAGTAATAACGTTAATTGAAAGGAAATGGTAGTTTTTTTGTACCTTGACATGAATTTTGTGTATCACTGAACCAGCAAAGGAAACTGCTGCACAAAACCAGAGCCCTTCGTCTCTCGATGAAGCTGCCACAATCTTTAAAATTAAAAAAAATGGTTAAGAATTGCTAATTGTGACAAAAATGGCGACATTGAAACTTAGCAAACGATACTAATGTAACACTTTTAATTGAATCAAGATTAATATTAGATGAAGTCGTTTTAAAATTAGCAAAAACTGAATTTGAAACACAATCTGAAAAATTAAAATTTTTAAGAGTTCTACATCCGGTATTGCTAAGCAGTTTGAAATAAAATATTAATTGGGCATGTGTAGAGCAAATAACTTTTTTTTAAATAAACACTTTTAATAAAACATTTGGAGACTCTGATCATAAAAAATACCTTCAGTGAACCTTCATGGTTGACATTAAAATTTTTCAAAGTGGTTCCTTGAAAAATGATGGAATGGCTTCCTTCCTTGGACCAAAAAATAATTGGCTTTGGTTCTCCAGTAGCCGAACACTCCAAAATGGCAGTTGAGTTAGGCTGAATTTCTAGATCACGTGGTGAAATCAGCATGACAGGAGGAGCTAGGAAAAATAATAATAGGGCCCTTTACTATGAGCTTGAGGGATTTATGATGTTCTAAAATTTTTAATAAAAAAACGCCTTTAAGTAACATTCAAAAGGTAAGGTTGTGTAGCAACGTTGGGGATTTGGAGTAACCTGGGTATTCAAAATGCACTTCGTTTTACGATACTATATTTTTGAAAAACCCTTTTTAGAACAACCTTAAAATCTACACTTACTGAGAACGGTTATTGCTGCATCAGCGGTTATGGAACCTGCTTTGTTTTCCGCAATGCATCGATACAATCCCGCATCTTCTGAAGATACGTTGGAAATGAGAAGGCGCTCTTCGTCGAATCGAGCCCTTTTCAACGGCAAATTCCCTTGAGCTTTCTCCCAGGAAATTTCTGGCGGTGGATCGCCTCTAGCAACGCATACTTAACCAAAAAAAACACAATCAAGTCCGTTTGGAAGTAATATTCAAGGTTGAGTTAGTTGTATAATATATATAACATCAATATCAAAATATCATTTTCTTACCTAGTGAAACGTCACTTCCTAAGATTGCTGTAGTATTTGCTGGAGTGATTGTCAATTGTGGACGGACTAGAAAAAAATAAGCAAAATTTTCAAAACTTTATAAACTTTATAAAAAAAATTCAAAATTTTATAAAATAAATTCAAAATTTTATAAAAATTTTACTAAAGATTAGTATACTTTGGAATATAAACCAAAAAGTTACAAACAAAAACCGAAACGGTGTAAAGTTTGTATTACGTTTTACCTGTAACACGTAGATGAGCAGGATTAGACTGTCTCGTGCCAACAATGCTCTTTGCCACACAAACATAATTTCCCTCATCTTCTTCCCGCACTTTGGAAATTTTTAGGCTACCAGTTCCAATAAGGCTAAAACGCCTGAAATATTTAAATATACGGACAAATTTAGTCTGAATGTACACAACTGTTATCAATAAAACATTATAAAAGCTTTTCTTATTTCAAGCTTAGAGTAATGATTTGAATATTAGTTGAAAAAGTACAATCCAAATTCTCAGTTGTTTTCTTCAAATTATTGGAAAAATTAGTACACTCAAAATGTGACAAACTGAATAATTTTTTCTAAAAAAGGTGTCAATAAATTTACTTGAAAATAAAATTGATAAAATTGAAATTACTTGATAATATTTTTCTTTTTATGAACAATTTGCCTGTACAACATATTGAGTGTGAATATTTTTTTAATTTATTATTTTATTTTTATTATTCATTTGTTCATTAGTCGGATGGAAAAATATGCTAATTAGTGGCAAAGTTGTGTATCTTTGCACAGAGTCATCTTACCCCGTCCCTTTGAGATCAATTATTTGCCCATTCTTTTTCCAAAAAACTTTTGGTTCTGGATTCCCTCGAGGGGGCTCACAGTCGAAGACAGTACTTTCCCCTTGAGCCACCCAACCACTTTGCGGCGAAGCCCGGAACTCTTCCTGAAGTGCTACAAAAACAATTTTAGGCAATCAAAACACTAGCAGACAATGCAATTATTTCCTACTTATAGTTGTACTCCATGATTTAATAGCACCACAACAATAACCTAGAACCTAGCACAAGCATCTATTGTTAGTCCTAACATCACACAAACTCGAAATTCATAAGTTTGTTCAATTAGGGGTGAAATTTCTATTCTGAGTAAGAGGGTATAGAAGCCATTGTGCTATAGGTTTTTTAGTTTTTTTTTGTCTTTTTTTGTAGTGTATGTGCGGGTGTGCAACGAGGTGATTAACACTAGTAGTTCATGAAATAGCAAACTTGGCAAGACACTTTTGCTTAAAAATAATTATGAGCCACATGTCGAGTTCCCAATGAATAGGATTATTTATTATTCTTTTCAAATTTTTGGATTAAGCCTATCCTCTGGAAAAAGGGAAGCATGTGGCAAAATAAGGGTTTTTTGTTATTTAAGTACTTGCTATAAGCCGCTGTTTTTAATAGAAGAACGTGCGTTTTTTTATGAGTACAAAATTGAAGTAGTTAACACAATGAGTAACCAAGCCAACTCCTAATAGTGTGTTGAGGGAGATTCTATGTTCTCTATTATAATGTTCAGGACACGCAACAAGGCATTGTAAAGCCGATTATTTAATACTAGTGCCTTGCACATGTGCATTCTCAACATACATTTAAAATTTTGTATAAAGGTGTAATATTTGCATCCTTTTTAGTAATAAATGAGCCTTAGAATCCAGTTCGTGATTAGGATGAAAAGGAAATAAGTTTCAAACAACTTTTTTTTTAATGTCATTACGGTACAAATCTGTTACTTTTTACTGCTATTTGCCAACTAGGTGTCATATTATGTACAAATTTTTACACAAATAGTCGATTTTTACAACCTTGCCTATGCACTAAAGTGTGCATGTATTGGACACATTAATTTTGGGAACCTGAAATGATGTGCAAGAATGATTCCAGCATTGAATAGGATACATACTTTGAGACACACCTGAGCACCTGACACTTGTCAAATCGTGTGCTTTTCCTATTAATAACATAAAATATTGCTTTGCGTGCCACCAACAAACACCCTAAATTGCCTCCTACTGTACACATGTAAATCTTCAATATTTGTTAAACACGAACTTGCCCTCTAATGTCACTTTTTCTCAAAAAATGCAGGATATTTTTTATAGTAGCTGATGCGATGTGTTGGTAAAATACAATGAAACTAAACAAGGTATCACATGCCTAAGGGCGTGATGTATAAATATTTTAGAAGCAAACGGCGTTCTTTCATTGCTATAACCTAAACCAAAGGTATCAAACACACAAGTCACAATTATGTTTAAATGCTTCATTGTATTTGAAATTATAGAAATAAACTGCAAATAAAAACGATATCATGTTTAATGTGAAAAATTTATTTAAAGTTGCTGTGAGGTGAGTGTGAATAGAAATATTCGAAATTATATAAATATTTTAAATTTTGAAGATTTTTTTTGTTTACAATCTAACAAAAATTTTTGTTTGAACAAAAAAAAGCTAAGGTAATAAACATGAAATCGCGCGTATGAAAATGTTTTCAAATTTACGATTTTGCTTTTAATCAAATTTGGGCGGTTTTTCTAATGTTACCGTATACATGCAATGTATGTTTGCTGAATCGCCTTTGAGACTCAAGCCGCCTAATCTATCATTTTGAAATTAATAAAAAATTTCAAAATTAATGCATCTTCGTGCCTTTTCAAAAATTGAAGCTAAGCAGGTCTTTCTCTAAAAGTGTAAGTGATGGGATCAAGAACAAAGTTTAGTGGCTCTCGAGGGACTTAAGGGCCCTTGCACCTCCTGTCTCTGACACATCCATCAATTACTTTGTGTCACTCCAAATTTCATTAAATTTCACACACGTCTTGTGGGCCACTCACTCCTCCTCAGCAGCAGAGGCAGAATGTGAGCAGCCGTCCTACGTAAGTGCTTTAGAGTTTTTTGCTAAATGAGTTTTGCCTCAGCTGCTACTCGTTGCCTCTTGATTCAATTTTCCCTCTCTCTCAGAAACTTTTTTTCCTTATATATTGATGCCATTTATAATTTACCACTTTTGACACCGCACAGCAAAGGAAGAAACCCCAAGAACTTCAATTTCCACTCAAAAATTCTTCAAAAAAAAAGCTCTATTTCTCCTCTTGAAACCCTATATTTCTTTTTGTTGAGTTGGTGAAATAAATGGAAAATCGATGTAAAAAAAAAGTTTCTTACTTGCAACTTCTAGTGTGGCATCTCTACTTGTGACTTGGCCAAAAGAGTTGACTGCTCTGCAGGCATAGATACCTGCATCTTGAGATCGAACCTGAAAAAAGT
>VYYI01004407.1:0-10498 GCA_021029175.1 Bilobella aurantiaca
CAAACACACACACACACACACACACACACACACATACACGCCCAACTATATCCCTGGCTCGGCTCAAGTAGTTAAACTTGCCCAGTGTCACTCTTATTCATTTTTATTATGGAACGTAGAGGAGCATATACACACACACACACCCACACACACACACACACATCCAGCCACTTTCCCACTGAATAGGCAGGAGGCCGAAAAGTATGGGTTTTAACGGGTTTCTATAAACACATCCTTCCATCTTATTAGTCAGAATGTGACTCGGAAGCCGTTCCCTCCGGCGCCACCATAGTAGTAGTAGTAGTAGTTGGAGTTGTGCATGAGGACAACTACTGGAGAGAAACTCCACGACGCTCCGGGCATACAAGGAGAGAAGTACGGGAAACGAGAGAGAGAGAGAGAGAG
This sequence comes from Bilobella aurantiaca, assembly GCA_021029175.1. Lineage (NCBI taxonomy): Eukaryota > Metazoa > Arthropoda > Collembola > Poduromorpha > Neanuridae > Bilobella > Bilobella aurantiaca. The sequence goes on from VYYI01004407.1 coordinate 406, forward strand.
AGAATGAGTGAGATCCAGTGAGAGGAGGGAGAGGGAGAGCGAGAGAGGCCGCAGAGTTTTGGATGAGGAGAAACTCCTTGGTGAGATGGGAATACATATTGAGGAGGAGCGTGGGAGCGGGAGATGGGGAGCCTAAAACCTAATTCATCAAAGGAAACTTTCTAACCAGTCTTATCTCAAGAGTCTTTAGGAAAACTCCTTTCTTTCTCAAATGTCTCCAGCAATCTGAAAGATATAAGAAAAGGATTTAAAAATAATCTTTGACACAATTTGTAAATACGTGAATGCTTGAGTGCTAGCATCTTCCTATCCTTCGTGTGGGTACGCACAGACAGACTGAAAGACACACAATCGCACACACACACACACACACACACACACACATATGCTCAACGGCAGGGATATACAGAGAAACTTGTCTTAGTCAAACATGTACAGATCGCCGCGGAGCACATGTCAACCCACCCCACCCCACTGAGCCCCCTTGTACACGCTGACTGGTGAGACAAATGAGAGGTATAAAGCGCCTTTCTTCCTCTTCCCACTTACTACCGCCGCCGCCACCACTACGACTATTGCTATACAATCTACAGCCACCACCTAAACACTAACTTCCAAATGATTTAACTTTCTCCGAAAATTCCCTCCATCAACTTCTCCGCGTAGGCTGTAGAGTGTGCGTGTGTGTTCGTGCGTTCGCACATGCATATAGGAGCAGGGAGCGATGGGAATGAATCCCTCCAACTCCGACCCTCCCATAAGTATACACAGAATTACTCCTATTCCCCCAGATCAGACGGCCAGATAGAACAAACTTGTCCATCAGAAGGCACGTGCCTTTACCAAAATTTCCTTATCAAGTCCCACTTGCACTCACTCTCCCAACTATTTTCAACTTGTAAAGCTCCCGAGTGTTACCGCCCATTATGACCCGAGTCCCGGGTCACTGTCGGAGTACGTCTGTATAGTCATAATAATAATAATAATAATAATAATGATAATAATGGCTCAACAAGCTGCTCTTCTACCTCTCAAGACGTTATTAACATAGCCTGGCCGGCGGGTCGCTAGCATGTCTGAAGTAAGCTCGATGGCTCACCCTTTTAGCCTTCTTAGCATCGTATCCTCAACCTATATAGTTTTTGGAGGATCATCTTTCAATTTGTTTTTTTACGTTTTCAGGGAGGCTTGAGAAGTGGATGGGAGCGGGTGACAGTGACATGGGGAGGAAAGTGGGACGGAGATGGGAAGGATGCGAATTCATTTGCAAAATGGGGCCTGAGCTCATGCTCAGTATGTGCATATACTATGGCTCTCAAGTATCCCTTGCCCGAGTGGGTTATAGACCGTAGGGGCTATGAGCATTGGAAATACTGTGTGGGTACACATCCACGGCACGGGAAATCGTCAGGGGAGCTTGCAAAACTAGTCAAATGAAAAGGTGACACGGGAGAAAGACTGAGTGAGAGCGAGAGACAGTGAGAGAGATAGAGGAAGGGAGGAGGGAGAGGAAGGCGAGAGAATGGGAAGGACAATATAGGAATTTGTCACGGGGAACATCATGCGATGCCCAATTTGTCTCTGACCTGTCGCTCTATTTCTATTGCCCTGTCCATCTTTGACCCCACCTCCGGCTCCTCCGTCGCAAGAGAGGTGTATCCATGGTGGATGGGAGGGAGTGGAAGTTGGAGCCAGACCACTTGAGAATACTCCGCACATTTCTTCCTCCACTTTGGCTCAAACATACAGGGCGTTCGAAAATGATATCTCATATTTATTTCCCCTTTGCTGCCCGAACGCCTCAGCCTACAACAATGATTGTGGTCACAATCCAAAGCTGCGGCTTTGAGTATTTGTTGGGTGCCCATGCTCGTTTAGATATAACGGCAAGTTCCTGAGTTGCAGCATACATGGTTAAAACTACTTGCTATTTTAGAATTATCGTAAACGGCGACCTTTCCTGCCCGTAACTCCTACACCAGATGGCGCAGAGACATGGGCGACAGTGCATCCGATAGGTATTTTAGTGCTGCTTCGATCCCTATGCATCGTCTTTGGTGTTACCTGAATTCCCAACGCAGCGCCCGGCGTAGGCTTGACTTCAGAGTACCCATGGAGGGAATTTTAACATGGGATTTCCCATACGAATTTTTAATACATCCCAGGGTCCCCCTTGGGTTGTGACCACAATCATTGTTCTAGGTTGAGGCATCCGGTCACCAAAGGGGAAATAAATGTGAAATAACATTTTGGGACACCCTGTATGCATACACGCATACACAAAGCTACTTCCATCCACACACCAGTAGTACCCATTCCCACTTGTAATTCTCCTCCTGAATGTATAAGTGAAATAATCTTGAGAATTTTCCCAGTAATACACATAACACGGTCTTATACAAAGGTTTATATGCGCAACGTACACAGACTGTAATATCCACACAAGTGCATGCACATATGTACATGCATTCTTTCCACTACTCGCACAGGCTGGTAAAACCTCTAACTCCCCCCCCCGCCTTCCACCACATCCGGATCCAAAGCCAACCGCCTGCCTGTCCTTTCCTGAGGAAACCTCTTGCCAGATAGGATATTGATGGGTTTTCATGGAAAATCATAATTTTATAGGGTAAAGGTTAAGCCAGTATTGTAGTAATTGCTCGTTCCGTATCTAGAAAGAATGCTCGGGAGTCTAGCATGGGCTTGGACATGTAAATTATTCTTGACACTTTTGAAATATAAATGGTTAAGAAAAATTGTTGTAGCAATACCTGTCCACTGGATCCAGAGAGAGAGAGCGAGTTGTAATGTAACCAAAAGGGCGGGTTGCGGGATTGCGGACTCTACGGTGGTAAGCGAGTACCGGTGTGGTGGTATATAGCAATTCATTGGTTATGCATTGGAGCTCATGGCAAATCAACTACTTGTGAAAACTTGTGGTGTAAGTTGAGAAATTACCATGAAATATGAACATGGATGGTATCCGCGTGCGGTGGGGAGCTTCAGTACTACCCTCGCCGGTCTACTCCCATTACCCAGTCATATTCATATCCCAGATGTAACGTTGTTATTTTAATACGTTCTAATTCCCCAGAGACGAGTTCCACAGCTCCTACTCCTCCTGTGTACTCACTCGCTCTCTATCCCTCTCTCTCTCTCTCTCTCTCTAAGTTCTAATCGATTGAAACGAACCTGGAGGAGACAAGAATTATCTCTGCCATATATTCAAAGGATAGTAGTAGTAGTAGTAGTGGCGCATCACTGCAGCCGGAGTACATGCCCCATTAGTTACTATTATCTTTACTAAATCTAGGAACATTCGGATTTTTCCGCCATCTAACACCTTATTTTTGTCCTCTTGTTTTCAAAGTAAACATTCCCTGCTAAATTCCCCTCGGAGCGCACCCACGGCCACTACTATGTGAATTTTTTTTGTTGAAATTTCCACTCCTCGGCACGGCAGAAGGTAGGAGAATACAGGGATATGACGGAAATTATGATTGTAGAGAAGGTGTGTGTCCTGAATTAAGGTGGAGGGGATTGCTGGACTCATTTGCTCGGATTCATTTTCAAATGGTACCACATTGTTTACAACACATAATTGTAAGTGTTGAGGAAGGGGAGTCACTGTGTATGTATGTATGTGTGTGTATGTAAGTGTGTGTGTGTAAGTGTGTGTGTGTGTGTGCTGGTGTGTTCGTGTGTGTATGTGTGCGTCCATGTATGTTGTATGTGTGGAGGAGGGAATGGCAGCCATGAATTACGGGTAGAGACAGTAAATTTCCGCAGACTTTTCTGTGGCCGTCAAGTGAGAGGAGAAAGATAGGTTGTTGTTGACTTTGGAGAGGAGAGGGAGGGAGAGAGGGAGTAAACAGGAATGGAACGTGTCCGTGTGTCGTATCTACCATCTTACCTGTTAAATTTCCAGGTTTAGCATTTCTTATTGGTCGCTGGGTAAATAGTCAGGGGAGAATGGTGTGTGTGTGTGTGTGTGTGTGTGTGTGTGTGTGTGCATGTGTATGTAACGTTATGTGTGTGGGTATGTATATATGTGTGCGCGCAATGGGGGACTTCTTCTGGGCTAAGAAAGATTGTACTCTCTCCACTCGGGTTCTAATCACACTCGTTAATTAAACTGTCTCCCAAAACATCTCAAGAATAATGTACAGGTTCCTTGGGAGTTTAATGATAAACAACTATGGGGAAAACGCTACCTTTCTTCCCTGAAAAGAAAACAGAATTCACTAGAGAATACGGCACGATGCACACACACACACACCGTACTCTGTTTTCCCCACTCCTCTGTCTCTCCAGGATAAAGATAGGCGCCCAAGTTCATATGCACGGTAAGCGGGAGAGGAAGGGGAACTCACCGGCTCACCACATATTTAAAATGCATACACACGTCCTGCAAGGAGGACAACTCTCCGTGTTGGTGTGTGCGGGCGTATGAGTGTATCTGAGTCTGTATGTGTGTGTGTGTGTGTGTGTGTGTGTGTGTGTGTGTGTGTGCGTATGAGTGTATGTGAGTGTGAGCATGTGCGTATGTGTACAATGTGTTACGTGTGTACGTCTTTCTCACGCCGCTGATGTGTCAGGAGGGGTATGAGAAACGCTCTACCATGTCCCCGTAGAAAGAGAGTACTCCTATATATACGCCCTGAGCTGCAGGTCTGGCTTGCTGACATATACAGGGTGTCTCACTCGTCATCCTTATTCCTTAAGTTCAACCTACTTTATAAGCGCGGGTTTAAAGAACCCACGTGGACCCTGGCCTCTGGGTCTTATAGAAATTCAGCATCACAAATTAAAAGCCTTGTGAAAATTTTGAAAATTGTTCCCACCAAAATATTCCCACTGTATATAAAATAGGACTGAGAATTTAAAACTTACCAGCTACTAGTTTGTGTCAAAGTTGGTGGTGTGTAAGGTGTGTGTAGGCCTCAGAACTTGTGCGCCCTGAAGGACTGAAAATCTAGTTCTTCTGTGTGCGTGTGGGACCAGTAAGGTTGATAGTCTCTGTATGCGCAGACGTTTATATTCATTCTCTTTACATGTTACATAAAATTTATTGTGGTGAGTAAGTAGCTGGAGAAAATGTCATAACACATGGTGGAGGCGAATACCATTAGTCTTCATACTGGTTGTGGTGGTAGTAGTAGTAGTAGTAGTGGAGTCCGTTGAGAGTTGGAATTACATACATAGACATTTTCCCTAGACAAAACCATGAAAATTTCCTCCATCGAACCCCTAGGTAGTTAGCTCCCATGATATTCTATCTGTGCTCACCCTGTTACCTCGTCATCGGATTTTTCTCCCAGTCATTTTTCTCATCTCAAATGAAATGGATAACAGCCCCCCGATTTTCGCATTACCCACCGAAGAATTTCCTGGATATTTTTGGATCGGGGCGAGATCTCCCAAACGGAGCAGCTGCGGAAGCATAGCATGAGAATAAAGGTAAAATTAGGTATACTCTTGCAGGTAGTACCAATACCAGTACTACAGCTACTGCAACGGCTACTACTGCTACTAGTAGGGGTACTGGTGGTCGTAGTTCTACCACTGGAGCTATTATATACCACTATTATAAATAGTACCACTGACACTGCTCCATCTACTACTACTACTACTACTACCGCCACCGCTCCAGATCCCATTTTGCTAACTTGGATAGTGGGACACACACGGGCAGAGGGAGAGTGATGGGATGACGGAAATATGCCTGTAGGCAGGAGCAGGCATTACCGCACAACCGGGACGGATATGGGATGAGCCATGAGCACGGGAAGGATATGACGTTGATTGTAGGCGGCAGTAGTAATAAATATTATAGTTGTTTCTACCCAAGAACTTTCCTGGTTGCGAAAGTAATTTAATGTCGATTGTAAAGGTCTTTCTTGTCCGTAACCTATGCAGGAGGATAGATTGTGTGCACAAGTTTTATTGCATTACCATGAGCTTGAATGGCATTACGGCAGCATTCGAGTCTCGTCCCTCCACTGCGGAAAGGACACTGGGAGACAGACCCAGCCGCACACGTGCGAGGTTTCTCACACAAAAAGCCAGTGGGGTGCACACATACACGCAAACACAAATACATACACTCACAAGCACACACTTCCACTTACTCTCCACAAATACATACACTCACAAGCAAACTCTTCCACTCACTATCCACAAATGCACACACGCACATACAGACATACACACACACACACACGGGCGACAATCCCGTGTGTGCTTGAATTTCAAGTGAAAGTCACCGTCGATATTGGGAATCTATTAAGAACATTAGCCAAAGGGAGCCGTTTTATTAGGAAGATTTCATTGGTCGAGAGTTGCATGCTTGTAACAATAAAGGAGGAAAACGGAGCATTACAACAGGAGCCATTGCAGCAGCCCAGGGCTTTGGAAGAGGTCTCTAGGGACTAAAAACGGAATTGGGATTGATATCGCAACCCACCATTAGTTGCAGTCAAATAAGTTCCCCTGAGATGCCAGTCCAAATTACGACAGAAATTTTTGACGTTGTGCCCAGTCCAGAGGAGGGGTATCGTATAAACGCTCTACTCTCAATGAGACTTCCACCGAGAACCAGACACTATTGCTTTCTCTCTCTCTCTCTCTCTCTCTCTCTCTCTCTCTCGCTCTTTCCCTCACCATCTCTCTGTATCCCTGTCTCCTGAGCACTCCTATAAGACTCCATGTACAGAGTTGAGGCGAAGGAGGATGAGGAGGACTAGTGGGAACCACTTGAACCTTCAAAACGGAAGCCAACATAACCAATGATCAACATCAAAACCTTTTCCTTCTCGCACCACCACCACCACACGGACAAGACAGACAGGGACACACGCTCACTTCTCTCTCTTTCTCTCTACACACACACACACATACATACACACGCTCTCCCTCCAATGCCTCAGACCCTCTTGGACTTTTTTCTTCTACCATCCACTTGACCGACGAAAAATGGTTCGCACATAGCCAGGAGCATGACTGAGATGCATGCCACCAATGGACTTTATATACTGGATTGGAACCCCGTAGCCATGGCCATGGTCACATGTGGGTTATAACGGCCACTACGCATCACACATACACACACACACACACACTCACACATTTCATATCATACTACTCTAGCCGTACGTCATCTCTCCGAAATCCACTGAGAAAAGCCTCCAACTTTCGTCTTTCCCCTTTCCCATATCATTCTATATTCAGAGAATCCCGGGTTACTCTCCGCCGCCGATGTGTAGAGTAACAAACGACGGACTCTCTGTAGAGACATTGTAGTAGCCGCCCCGCTGTATCCCAAGATATAACTCCGAAGAGACTGCATCACCCTGTCGTACAATTTCATCTCCGGCTTTCTCCCTGTCTCTTTCCCTTTCTTATATGTCCATGCCCCTCTCGTCCGCTTCCCCACGACTTCGCCTTCACCACGGTTTTCCTCGAACCACACACTATACATGCATACATACACGCACATATATACGCACACCCATACACAAACGTGATAAAGACCCCTGGGCACGGCGAAAGCTCTCTCTGCCTCTCTCTCTCTCTCTCCCTCTTTACTTTCTATCTGTGTGCCTCTACCTGTGGCCCAAAACCAAGGTTTTCCCGTATGAAGACCACAATTATGATTTATGCACAATGCCTTCCTTTTTTCTTCGAAACCCCTTCATAAATGAATGCATTATATGACAGTTCTCGTCCTTAAGAATGTTCCAACACCACCACACGGAGAGCTAAACCTGCACAGGTGGTAGCATCACTAACGGGACTCATAATGATCGTAATAGTAGCAGTATGCTGTCCATGCGTCTTACTCGGATGCCCTATGGAACCTTTGAATTATCGTGGACCGAGATAAAGGAAAGATAAAAAGCCTATTCTTAGGCTCAAATTATGTCCTTTCTCCAACTCTCTCTCCCTGTCCCTATATCTCAACCATACGTATGCATGCACACTTTGTGTATCTGTGCCCTGTGCCTAACTATGTTTGAGAGAGGAGCAGCTTCCGAGGAATCCTTATTTTCAAGCCGCTCTGCTCCGCGGGCAAGGATGGTCCAACTACTTCCACGTATGTATAAATACAAACACGTGCACACACACAGACATACACGCGTATACACACCACCACCACCACCAAGATGTCGAGCTGTTTTCTGTTAACCTCGTCCCCTCCCTCTCATCCGTATCCACTCGCGCCTAATCACATTCAGTACTGCTGCTCATTTACAGTCTGTTATTCATATTTTATTAATGAAAATTATTAGCCATTCCTCTTTGGACTAACCTCTTACATAGTTCACCTCCAGCCTCGCCTCCAACATTATTATTATTATTACTATGTAATGTCTAAGTCAAGAGGACCGCATCATGTCGCACTACTACAGGCCCTTCCTATCTTCCACCTATCCGCCCGCTCCCCATGCCTCTCATCTTAAAAAGCTCCAGTAGTGGCTAGAGATTGAGAGGTAATTTCTGCCCTTGCTCGCTCATTTCCCACAAAAAGGATCATTCCCTGTATACCACAGAGACGTGGCACATGATATAGCCTTCTGACGTGGTGGTGACTTCACACGGCGGCCCGGAACGAGGAGGATAGACTGCTCTGCGGAGCTCGGCGCGAGTGTATTGTCATACCATTAGTGCGAGTCCAAACGGCTCTTTCATCCCATGGCTCGGGGCTGGTGGTGCAGCATTAGGAGGAGTGTATGTCGGTCCGTACCGTTTAAGTCCGGCATAACTATTGTTTATTCTGTTCCTACGGGGAATACTAGGAGGAAGCGGACGGTGCGGCGGTGGCGGCGTCACTCGTGGTGGTAGTAGTAGCTAGTAGTACATAGTAGTGTGGTATACACATGGTCCGTGAGCCGGAATCAGCTTCGTCTTTCCCCAACGGAACGGACGGTGTAAAGTGTCTACTCTTATCTGGAGAAGAAAGTGTATGGAAATTCTGATAGAAAGACCATTAACCGACCTGGAATAATTAGTGTACGACACCCGGAGCACTTTAGAAATTCCTTTTCCTCCTTGCCGCTAATTACTAAACTCATTCGTGAGAAAGCATAAATGCATGAAGGGGCTGAATATGGCTTCACATTTCTACTACTCTCCCCAACATGTCCTCCTCCATGCGCTGGATCAGGGAGCCCCGACACTCAGCTACCACCCTTTCCTACTTCCGTTCAGTATGTATAGGCATGTGTGTGTAGTACGAGTGCATGCGTGTGTGTGTATGTGTGTGTGTGTGTGTAAAAGTTGGAATACCCCGTGGTTCCTTCGTCATCATCATCTTCATCATCAGCTCTGCCTTTTACCTTAGCAGCGACTGGCCCAACCTTTTGCATTGAATATATTATGTCTTCCCTTCTATGACCAAAGTTCGGGAGACTCACCTTGAGCCCCTAGAACCATGGAGGCGAAACCTTTCGGAATGAATATTTTATCAGCCTTGCGATGCCTTTCAAGTTTCAATTACCATGAAACAAGTACTTATTTACATTTGGCTGATCTTCTCACCTTACTAATTATGAATTGGCCTTCTAAAGTGGGAAGGATCAAACGGAAGGATCTCTCTCACTCTCTGTCTGTTCCCATCTCTCTCCTGACTCTCTTCCGCCCTTAATCGATGCTCATAGAGCTTGGGCATTTGGGAAGTTATTAGGAGTGCCTCCGCTTCAAAATGACTTACTCTCCCACGCATTCCCTGGGAAAATGCCCAGGGAGAGACAGATTTGGCTATTCCTGCCACCGCTTTAAGTTCAAAATATCATCGTCGTTCCCTAATTCACCCATCCGACTGCATTTTGGTAGTACCCTCTGGACTGTGTGGAGCCGGGCTCCTACGGTTACTCACCACGACAGCTACCTGGGGAGATTTGGCCAAAACGCATGTATGAGAATTTCGCTATAATGCTATCTTTTATAAATGAGGGACTAGTCTTCATCAAGTGAATCTTCACCCTGATGTTGGTCTGGTCATGGTACTTTCACCATGGGGCAATGTGGTACGCATGACCCGAGAGAGGTTTGTACTGAGAATATGGGTTATGGGGCCTACTTTATGACAGTG
>VYYI01004408.1:0-10497 GCA_021029175.1 Bilobella aurantiaca
GTTTCCCGCCAAACTGCTAGTACGCCATTGATTCAAAGGTCATCGTTTTATGGAATTGAGAAACATTCGACGAGGGGAGAGCCTTTTCAATAATAATTTGACTTGGTTTGATTCTGCAATTAATAGATATCTTCGATTACCTCCAATTTTCTATTCATCTCTATGTGTACCCCTCACCGCCCTTCCAAGTCCCACTTTCACACCCTCACCTCCAAATGCAACTCCAGTCTAAACCGTCAAAATTCCGAGAACCTCGGAAAGCCCCCATGCCTTCCACTTAATGAAAAGCCCACTCCTCCTCAAGAAAATGGCTGTCTTCAATTTCGAGCGATTTTTGAGAAAAACCGCAAAAATTTCTCTCCAGTTGCTGTATTCTCCAGGTATTCTCCAATCGTATGATTAACAAAATCTATTTTTCCCATTTTCTGAAAATTTCACCTTGTTCTTAGCCAAAACGTTTTGCCTTGTCAGACACTTTGTGTGTTTATGAGTATTGACCCGAAATCCGAAACTGAAAAATCCTTATGAGATTTAACATAGGACTTTTCAGTCATCACGTACCTCCATCTTTGTACCTATTGACCTCAAACTTCCTGACCCCCCGGAAGGTCAAACCAAAGTTTCCGTACCTATTGTTTTGTGAGGGAGAGGGAGTACCTTTGTATACAGGCTCTACATTGCATTTGGTGTCACATAAGTGCGCCGCGGATAAGCGAATAAGGCGTACCAACAAAGCATAATTGGTAAATAAATTGAGAAAAGGCAAGCATTTTCGCACCAAAAACATGACAGAGCAAAGTTTGGAGGCCTTGTAGCCCTAGAAAATTCTTCGCAAACGATGAAATGGTGTCATTTATACCACGGCCAGTGCATTATTATTCCCTCTATGGTGTGCCATTTTTAAGTTAATCGAGAGAGAACACCTAAACTTATTCAAATATTTGTGGTTAAGAAGATCAATGCTGTTAGAATATGGCTAGACTATAATATCTCATTATTTTAACGCAAAAAGTAGCCTGTTTTTCACTAGAAACAATGTATTCCATATTTTTTAAAAAAACAATAAAAGGCATAAGTGGCTGATAAAAAAAGTATAAATGGCACGCTTTACACAGAATGGTGTCCCTTGTAATTTTAAGTTTTCTGCACACATATTTTCACATCCGGCATCGCCACCTACAATCTCCCGTTCCTTGCACCTTTTCAATGTATGCAAAACGGCGTTGGACACCGTTCTAATAAGTTCAGCATTGACAGTTGGATCAACCACGAATTCATAGTTGTTTAAATTTTGGACTTTGGAATTTGGAATAGAGCTGAATCTAAAATGGAAAAATGAAGTGACATTGTTGCTGGTGATAACCTGAAGAGCCCGCATCAATCTGACCGTATATAAGTCCGTCGAAACTTTGACAGCTGGTACTCGGAATTGGATTTTCGGATTTGGTACTTGGGGCTGCAACTAGGGTTTCTTTGGCGCGGGGCTAAATCTGGTGGTTAAATTTGGGATGGGTAGTTTCAGCGGGGTGTAATGGTTAAATTCATTGATGAATATTGAATATGAATATTGAAACACTCTGTTTGTAAATTTAAACATAGTTTAGCGTAACATATATAAATTATCCTTTCTCGGGGGTGGCATTAAATATAGCCGTAGTTTTCCAGATCAGGGTCAACCACAGAGGAATACCCCCCCCCCAACTTGTCTCGGAGAATTTTCTAAACGAAATAAGCAAATTTTAAAGATAGATGTCACAAGTTTTGAAAGTGGCAAGCAAAAAGTGCTCACTGGAAAATCTTGGAAAGCTCTCTCAAACGTTTTCCCACTTACTACATGCGCCAGTGGGCCGGGGAGTGTCTAATCCACATCCGGTCGATTAAGGGGTGTCTCTGCCTGCGACTTGGGGGGGGCCTGCAGATTTTTATGGAATAGGGGTACTCCTCTACGGCCAACCCTCCGTTACACCGTTTCGAATTTTACTTACACCCGCGGCTGAAATTTTTTATTCATTACATCCGTGGTTAGTTTATTTTAGTACATCTTCCCCTTCGGATTTCATCAATCATAAGTTCGTGGTCAGTAGCCAAATGAGATTATGCAGCTACGGCCATTATATAAGCATGTGACATTATGTGGTCACTGTCTGTAGTCATATGCGATAAACTTCAGCTGGCAAACTTTTAGACAAGCTTTCCGATGATTACATATGGAAATGTCTGTTTTCATCAAATGCAAATGATACAGAGATGTATTGGAATTCCCAAACCGCAAACACTTTGGAATACAAACTGTAAGCCACCTCGTACTGCAAAGGAGACCCACATCATCAGCGGCCCGTAAAATGTGTTTGTCTACGAACAATGAAGTTTCCAAGAATTGCTTGTACTATTGATTGAATTTACCTGTACTAGCGAACTACCGTGACTTCATCTTCTGAAGCACATGCTCTCATAATAATCAGTGAAGAACTCTAAAACCTAGAAAACCGCACCTTGTCTGCTGTGCCTAAAATTACGGTAAGGCTATACTTGAATTTGATATTTCAGCATAGGTAAAATGTAACCATGGCAGTTGTTTTTACAGTTGCATCTTTAGCCACAATGAAACTTGTTTTCGTTTTCCTGACTCTTGCATCCATCGTAGCCATCTCATCCTGTTACGAATATATAAAGCTGGGAAAACCATGTGATCCCACTGCAACCCAGTCTTGCGAAATCGGTTCAAAGTGTAACCTGAAGACCTAAATATGTGATTGTGTCGACTCCGCAGATGGAAAATGGAAACGGACGTTTGAAGATGGGGAGTGTCGACTTTTACCAAAGAGTACCTGCATTCCTTTCGGGGACGACGCACCATTTTACCGGTGTGTTAAGAACGCCAAATGCACTGTTACCCGCAAGGGGAAAGATCCCTCCGAATGCATGATGGACGCACCTTGCGATACTGGGGATCACAACTGCGCCTGTGAAGCTGGAAAAACATGTCTATCGCAAGTCGTAGAAGCAGCACGAGCGTAGTCGCACCAGCAGACTACCGAAAACTGTTTAACCAGAAACGTATATGATACTTTACCAGTATAGTACGCACGTATCAATGTGTGTCAAAGTATTAAAACCAATTTGGCAGCCGAGTACTCCAATTTCAAATTTTCGAATCCTCCATTTGCATCAAGAAAAGTTTACGTTCTAGTGGCATTAAATCATCCGAAAACTTAAGCTATTTTTATTATGATAAGAGATGAACAAATTCAAAATACTATACTTACAGGCTTATGCCCAGGGGAGGGAACTGGGAGGGAAAGTTTGATCTAAAAACTATTCAAGATAGTTACTTCATCATTTTATTAGTTTGTGGACCACAAGTATATTTTCATGCTTATTTCATACTCTCCATTCTGTGACCTAATTTCCCGAATCCTTGTCACAAGCGGAACTCTGTAATACTACGATTTTAGCTTACTCATCGTGCAACACAACTGAATTATCCGCATGTTCCAGAGTTGTGCACTCACTTTCCGCTTTCCTAATTTGACGGTAGTAGTTTAAATTAGTCATTTTAATGCTGTAGACGGTAAGAGGCACCTATGTTTTAAACCGTGGAGCCCTGGAAATCGGACCTGTGAGCAACACTAGTTGTGCTACGACCATCACATCGGTTGCGGTTAGCCTATTCACCGCACATACGATTGATAATACGACAACATATTTTACCCATATCCTCCTTTTAATAATGCATTAATGTATCAACGACCTTTTTTATCCTGTCATACTGAAGACAAGTCGGAATTTCCCTCCAGAGCTGATGATTTACAGTTACGATTGTCTCCATTGCACTACTGCGTCATTGACTGGGAGGTGGATCACAGAGGGGATTGTAACTATCACAGTAACCCAGTGGATTAGTTTTTTTAACTCGCTGGAGCTCCAACTCATCGTTCTGCTGTTGGAAGACTTCAATGTTTGATAATTTTTAAAACAAATTTCGAAGACACGACGTGACGCTTGATGCTATGGAGAGCGTAGGTGATGAGCAATCGGATTTGGTCCAATCGGTGCAGGCCAGCCTGAGTAATCTACAGTTACGCTGTAAGCGCCCACAGGGCGCTGCTCTTGTTTGCGCCGTGGAGGCGAGGAACTTACGGAAGAAAGATGTAGGCTGAGTAAAACTTTGATAATTCCTCTCCGAAATAATATAAATGTTAAAGGTTTTTACAATGTGCAAAAATCCAGGTCGGTGTCCTTCAGAAGGGAAAGAGTGATCCATATGTTGTATTAAGTGTCGGAGCCCAACAACACCGATCTAAGACAATCAACAACGTGGTAAACGCAAAGTGGCACTTCAATTGCCAGGTACGGCGCAGAGTTTTCGGACATACATAGACATAGAGTACTCAGGTTTTATTTAAACGTAAGACTCCAACGCTCAGAATTCACAAAATCCAACGTTTCGGGCGGGCTTCTCAAATTCTCCAGTATTAAAATTTGATTTGTTCCTGCTGGTCATGTTATACGCGTCCAAGTAAGAGTATTGCTAAAATTGCGTTTGCGTTTCTTTAGTTCATTGTTGCAGAAGAGGGAGAAACTCTCAACGTCTTTGTATATGACCATGATACGGTTCCACACCGCGGAGACGAATTCCTCGGAAGGTCTGGTCCCGCATAAGCAATGGAAAAACTTATTTACATGTGAGAATGACTTGATTGGGATTGGGTTGTAGGACAATGGTGGAACTGGATCTGGTGCGAGAGGAGGGACCATTGGATGTGTGGTTAGAGCTGGAGGATGTAAAGTCTGGTGAGATTCATCTAAAATTGATATGGCTGGAACTCTCGGACAACCCCATGGATCTAAAGTCTGCCCTCATCGAATCGAAAACCTTCGGCTTGGCTTCAGCACTACTAAGCGTCCATTTAGATTCCGCAAAACTGTCCGTAGGTTTTCTAAAACAAAGTATAATTTTGATGTTTACAAAGGTTCCATAGCTGTTTGCTATACATTTACTGCACAGAACTCACAGCTTGATGAAAAAGTTTGATTTATGTGAAACAGCCCAGCCGTGAAGGTGGAAAGCTCATTCCAACTGCCGTTTTATCTGTTGGAGAGACTGAGCAGAAATACAGTGTAAAATCTGAAACGTTGAACCCTCAATTTGATCACGTCTTCCACTTTTTGGTAAGGAACCCTTTGACGGATATGCTCGTTGTTAAACTTGAGGATAGAGAAACTGGCGCAGGATTGGGCATGGTCACGTGCTACCTCGGTGAAGTCTACGGTCTTCCAGGAATGAAAATGGAGAAAGAAGATGTTGCTCTCGGAGCGAAATCGGCTGCCACAATAACATTTACCATGGAATTAAGCATATTAAAATTGGACCCCACAAAAACCTTGCCAAAGGATTTTTTGACAGATGAACTACCGAATGAACATCCCACAGTAAGGCGATGTAGTGTCGCGCTCAGACGACAAAGTCGAAGTAGCGCCAGTGGGAGTAACTTCAATTCGCAGGTGCGCGCATCGGGAGATTTTGACATTTGCGCCATGAGAATTCGCCTCACCATAAAATATAGGTAATTAAGACTGTATTAAAACTTATCGACTTGCTTTACTTCTAAGTGCGTTTGTTTGCAAAAGAATGCATAGAAATGTGTTTTTTCATTGCTCATTTTTTACAGTCTACCAACTAAGGAGCTCATCATTATTGTCCACACTGTCACCAATCTTCCAATAGAAAACGAAGAGTTGCCAGACCCATACGTGAAGCTTCACATACTACCAGATCGGATCAAGAAACAAAAGACTGAATTTCAAGTGGATCAGTGTAACCCTATTTATGACCAACAGTTCGAATTCCATATCCCGGACCTTCGTTGGAAAATATTACACGTGCAAGTGTGTGATAAAAAGTATATTCGGAGCTCCCGCAAACTCGGAGAAGTCTACATACCCTTAGATGGCTTTGAGATGGGGGAATCTGTTACCACGTGGTTCCCGCTAAGCTCATAAACCGGTTCTTTGGAAGTGACCTAAAATGGTCTTCATGTTTTTGTTGTGCCCATGTCTAAACTTCGGCCGGCCATTTCGTTCTGTTCACATGAATAACGTCGGAACTAGTCGTAATTTTTCAATGAGGTTTGCATTAATCGGAGGCGATATTTGCCTGGGTAGATCTTAAGTAATTTCACAAGTAATTAGGGTATACATTGTCAACTTCGTGATCTCCGTTGACAATACTAGAATTCAACGTTTTGCCCTCGTCAGTTCTCTCGAATCTTTCCAAAACAGCCTAATCATGAAATTACGGATTCGTGAGATCATCGAGGCCGTGACCTTTATTAGCGAATAGTGACCTCAATTGACTCTCGGTTGCGAATTTGCCATTAGTATTTCTAATAAATAGTATCAAACACCGGACCTGGTAGTTCAGGCCAACTTTGGGCTTCAACTGACTCAATTAGAATCTTCCTTGCAACATGTTCACATATTAATCCAATAACCTTACATGATTGCATCACATGGATGTTGATGCATTTAAAGTCTCTTCTCCTGCTTTTGCTACAACAAAATGGTCGTGGCACCTGAGAAGTTATTCACATACGGGATTAATTCTGGTCTCTAACTCTTGGGAAACTTAGACTGCGGAGGGATCGGTGGCCGTGGATTGTGGGCTACAAATTTTTCACACTGAATTTCTATCGTTAAGTAGGTCCATTATCACATTTGGTAACATTTTGCGCCTGCAACTTTAATTTCTACTTTAACTTCTCCAGAATTGAAAATCCAGAGGTACAATTTCACGCGTGATAATACTAGTATTGAGTGAGAGCACAAGTATTTGCACAGTATACCAAGAGAAAAATAAGGGTTTATTTCCATCATTGCCCTCCACCTCTTCACTCGGCAGTTCCAACTACAATTACTACTAGAAAATAAAATCTTTCAATGTCACAAACAATACTTTGACACTTTAAAAGCTAACACAAGACATTTCAGCAAGCAACAATAATACGACAGTGTCGGGGCTAGCGCTAGTCCACAGAGCTTCATGACAACATGTAGTACCGAGACGTGCTCAGGTTAAACTGCATGACGATCGTTACACTGAACTGACTCGATTCCGAAGGACATTTTTCATGCGAAATTTTGCGGGCTGCTCATAATTAATCGTCATTATGAGCATTATGACTGACGTTTCACACTGAACACTTATTCAAAACAAACAGGAATGACGGAGTAGGGAAGAACGGGAGAGATTGCTTCGATTTCTAAAGCTGTTGCCATGCAATCCCCAGCTTCCGAGCATTCGCCGAGGGCTTCGAGCACTTTTCCGAGATTGTACCTACAACAAAACGAGAAAACAAGAGGTCTTACACCACCTTAAGAATGATACAGTGCTGTAGTAAGAGTAGGATACCATGTGTGATGATCATAGGGATCCAGACGGAGAGCATCTTGAAGAGTTTTTTCAGCTAGTCTATGAGATCCAAAGTAATGTTGCATGAGTGCGAGGCTTTGAAGGGCCTTGGAATGAGTAGGGCGCACGGCGACTGTGCTCTCATAGAATACCCGTGCTTCTGAGTAATCCTCGTGATACTCCGAGATTTTCCCTCGCTGCAAAATCAACAAAATGTTAATTAGTAATTGATGCACACAGATTTCCATGCTATAACCAAACGTCCATACCATATATAGCACGTCCTGATGCGTGGCAGCTATCTGAGCCGCTTCTTCCACGGATGATAATGCCTGATCCGGCTTATCCATCTTCAGGTACAGGTCGACTAGCATGACCCAAATGGATAGCTGGGCAGCCCAGGCTAATTCACCAGTGCACGACTGAGCCAAGGAGCCCTAACAAACAGGATAAAATTTCTTTAAAGAGTAATTAACCAGATTTTCAAGTTGTCTAAAGTTAGAGTTCACTCACGTGCATACTGACCGACGATGCAATTTCCGACAGAGCGGCGTCTGCCCGGAATCCAGTGTTCAACGTCCCTGTATTAGTTGAAGAGCCAGCAACAGACGGCGCACGGAAGGATGCGATTGCTATTTTATTGAACACAGAAGAAAATGAAGTTAACACCACCAGTTCATCAAATAATTTCAAATAGCACGTTAGACAGGAGGAATACGGTAAAAATACAACAATAGGAGCCTTACACATAGTTTCTCGATCCGTAGGAGAAGGCACATGCAGAGTGCCACCGGGATGTCGGGAATCAGGACTATCACACCGCATCACGCTTCCATCGTCAAATAGATTTTTCCAAATCATGAGCATCTGTTTCATTGTCATCAGAGCGGCCTGTGCAACAGATAAAATATTTGTGTTTTTTAAAAATAAAACTATTTTGATTTTTGAGAAAGTACATCAGGTCCCAAGATGACTTCTTCCAAAGCTGCCTTCATCTGCAACAATCCTAAATGATCTGGATACTCATCCAGTGCCTCTTCGGTGACAGATAGCGCATCAGTGTAATTCCTCTCGGCCGAGAGGAGGAGAGTAAACAGTTGCAACGTAGGGACATGGAACGGGTTGGCTCGAAGAGCTCGGAATGAGTAGGCAAATCCCTCGTGAAGATTACCTGACCACGCATGAACTCTACCCAGCCAATGCAACGTTAAGTAGTCCATAGGATCCATATTGGAGGCACTGTAATGGATTTACATCGTTGAAATCCTTTCACTTTAATTTTTACAATTTCAAGCTTACGTCTGCAACACCGATATGGCCGCTTCGAGATCCTCGAGTCGCTGCTGGTGCATGTGCTTTTCGAAAGACAAGAGAAACAATCCTATCCCCTCATAAAGCAGCACACGCTGAAGGAGACGCTGGGATCCCGCAGATTCCCTCTCCTTTGCTCGCCGTATCAAATCAAGTCCTTCGGATATCTAAAAATGCACATATTATAGTATTCAAATCCATGAAATTATTAAAGTTAATGAAATTAATCAATATTTGTATTGTCCGTGTTTAATACTTACCTCATATCGGCAAAAGAGCTGTTGAGCTCCAAGAAGAAGCAAGGGTGTTGGTTTTTTTGAAATTTTAGATGCTTCCAAGGTCGCATAAGTACTCTTCCGCGAGTTCATCCCACCCGCATGAAATGTCAAGGCGTATTGGGACCAAATGTGAGGTTCTTCAAATGAAAACTTCAAAGCCTTTTCGAAACTCTGCCAAGTTAAAATAACAGTTGAAATTTAGATGGTAAATAATTACTACGTCTAATTAACTTTTGAATTTATGATAAAAATTGTTCACCTCATTTGGAATTGCAAACTTTCCCCACCGACCTGAAGCCAATGTGAGGAGATCAAACACCCCTGCAGCATTTAAATTTGCTAATTTCCTTGCTTTTGCAAATTCAGGGGCCTGATTGAGTACTCCGTCACGAACGACCATTGTTTCACTAAAAAAATAAATTTCGTTTAGCTAGGCGTTTGTGCAGCAATTCATCGCTTACAAAAACCGTAAATTCTTTTACCAACTCCAAGTTAACATGAGGTGAGGAAATGTTGAAATATGTACCTTAGTATGAGTGAGAGAAAAACATCTTCCCAGAGATTATGTGGCGTAAAGATACTCGGTCCGGCGTTATGTTTGGATCTGAATGGTCCATCCATTTGAGGTGGGGTCGACGGCGACCACCGATAACGAAGAAGTACCTCCGCAAGTCTTCGATACAGTTGAAGACGGACTGAGGTCATCCCACTTGCATCACATGATCGCAAGAGCCACTGTAAGCGCTTGATAGCCTCCTCGGTTTGATTATCTTCGAGTAAAATTGAAGGTCCCCTCCGCACAGAGTAATCTATCAAAGCACTCGTCCTTTTCTTGTCATACGCGGGTGGATGCGGTGACTGACTGACTGTTGACGAATGAAAAGTACTCTGTTACAGAAACAATCCCATTCATACTGTTCTATAAAGTAGTAATTATATTTATTACTTAAGATTATTCGAAACATTGCAAAATTGTACTCACCTGCGGGAGTGGAGGAGGTGATATTGGCCACGTATTTGTCCTGCTTTTGAAAATAAGCGATAGCTAAATCTGCCGCTTTGTAGTAGCATTTGAGAATGAGGCTTTTCCTTTCGACTTCGGTCATACCTTGACTTCCTCTCCAAGACCGTCCAACCTACAATCAATTCCGATAGAAAATTTGGTTAAAATAATAACCTAACTACAATGGCAATAAGGCACCTTTTCAAGACTGAATCCTTTAATAGCGTACGCTTCAGCCATGAGCTGAAGATTCCGAACGGTATTCGCAACTTGATCCAAATTTTCAAAACCAGACTTTCCCAGTTCTTCCAAAGCCTCCTCGTACAACCCCGATGCGTAATAAATCTTGGCTAACAGAACAAGTGCATCGGTCTTGATCCCTGACTGGAAAAAAATCAAAAGTATTTGAATCCGCGAATATTTTACGTACAACATGTAAAATAACAAATTACCTCCTCTTTTGCTTGACTAAGACAAAGCAAAATAGATTTTTT
>VYYI01004409.1:0-10497 GCA_021029175.1 Bilobella aurantiaca
ATTTTCTGTCACAGTTGAATTTCTGATTTGTCATAATTTTATGCAGAATGTATCTGTGATTGTTGCCTACTTTGGCAAATTGATGAACCTAAATGTTAAATACAAAACTAAAAGTTTAGAGTACTAGTGTAATTCTAAATGTTGAAATTCTGCTATTTGAAATCGGACTCAATTGGTGACTGACCTTTTTTCATCAACATTTTACAAAGCTTCGTTTTCAGGCTCCAAAAAACAAATAGGTCACGACTCCTGAGTTCAAGGGTTACAATACGAGCCTTAAAACCACAGTAAATTTATTATAAACACGATGTGCTAAGGCACAATATATACATTTAGGGTTTTGGCGACGGAGGGACGGTGTACTTGTTACCTCTCTAAAGAATTCTATCCTGCATTTCTAGCAAAACGAAGTAGAAAAGGGAGATATTAGGATAGTTAGTTTGTCATAATACTTTAAAATTTAATGTGGCAGAGCTAAAAAGCGGAGGAGGAAGGAGATTGAGCCAATGAAAATTGAGCTATTGTCGATTTTACTTATGTTTTACAAATCTTTTGCGTAAATAAGGTGGAATTTAAGTTTAGGATTTAAAATTTACTTTAGGGTTTCACGTATACCAATTCTACATTCTACCGCATGGTTGTTGTCTACAACTCAAAGCGTTAAAGCTAATTAGAACTAAAGCGTAACGTTTTGGCGACTACTTTCGCAAAAACAACACACACAAAATATTATCTTAGCATACATAATTCTGTATCATCTTTACGCTGATACTTGTTTGGAATCTATGCTTTTCTCTGTCGGAAGAAAAAATGTCAACTCCTAAAATGAGGTCAATTTCTTGAAAAACCACTCTAAGCAGCGTAACATTGTTACGCTTACTTTTGCAAATTCAAGTTAATAAATCTGTCACTCCGAGGACAGAGTCCAAGTTTTGCAAGAGCAGACAAAGCCCTTGGAGTGGCTTCACCGGCCTCAACGCGTGACAATGCCAGTGACTTTCTCCGTTTCAAATTCTCCATGTCTTCCGGCCTTGATAGCCTCAGTGGTAGATGCAATTCTGATTGTACATGACTGTAATAATTAGAGTTTCCCAATTTGACATTGCCAATTGTCCATGTGATGAATAGAAGCCTAATTATCTTTATAGTAACGACGATAAGTAAAGGAGAAAGGAGTACTTTATAGTATACTCTGTAGGAAAAGAAAATATCAACTCCTGAAATGAGGTCAATTTCTCAAAAGGTCAGTCTAATATTGACAAATCATAACCTCGGTGGGGCTACTGGGCCGTATTTGGGGGAGGGTGGTTCAACGCTGACGTTCAGCCCCGAGGAAAAACACTCGTCTTTCCACCATTCTTCTTCTCGTGATGCCACCATGGCATCGTTGTACCCCCTCGAGACGACCCAAGTGGTGGGAGGCTCGGGGGCAAAGTTTCGGTTCGCATGAATATCCCCTACCGAAGGGGAAGCAGGTTCCATATTATTTGTTTGTTCAATGCCGACCGGCGAAGGGGTCCGAGTTTGCTCACTATTCGATTCCGAATTGTTGAGTACTACCACTTCGGGATTCTTTGGTCCTCGCTGCCCTGAGACCACTCCCACTGGTCGTGGTGTAAAGTCTGGTGCTAAAATGCTCTACGCTGAAACGACGCGGAGCCGTATCCTTGGCGCCGCCGGTGGTGGCGTCGTACCTGTTCTGGGCCTTGAAGGCCTTGGACGTTGGTCGTCCCCGTGCTGGGGTAATTTGTTCACTTCCGGTAATTCCGGCTTCTGAGTCGGCGCCGTTGTTAATTTTTAGTAAAATTGACGCAGTCTGGGAAACTTATTACTTTCACTTTTTCAGACTTCACTTTTACCCCTCAATTTTGCAAATCTAAGGTGCCACTGATTTGCGGAATTTTCTGAATAAAAAGTGGAGGAAATGCCTCATGTTCTGTAAATTAATTAAGGCTTTGTTGACCTCTGACTTCCAGTTTCGGCATCAGTTCGAGTTGTCAGAACACCAAAATGTTACGTTACCCGCTGCTTGCCGGGTGCACTGGTTCTTGGGCATTTCTCCTCTTCCGTACCTGGTCCCAGCGATGCCCCAGCCCCTACAGTAGATAGAATACTGTCAGGGGCGGTCCAGAGTCGGGTGTACTTAAAGGGCCTTCTGTCCCCTTACGGAATAATTGTTTTCTCCCTCAAGAGGGCCTCCGGCCAAAAGGGAAGAAGTGAGTGCTTTTATTCAGTGTTTAGTTAGTAATTACTTTAGGTTAGTTCCTTAGGGGAGTCCTAACCTGACTGACTTTGCCTTCCCCGCGGGTCCGGTATTTATACGCTTAATCCGAACCCCTGGGGAGGCGGCGGGTGTCGGTGGGTGACGGAGGAAAAATAGCTCAATTAGCCACCAGATTTTATCAAAACCTCAATTAAGTTCTCAGTTTTCAGCTTCCATGCTCCAACATGTAAATATACAAAGTTACATGTTGTAGCATGGGCACGAGCCCATCCCCACCCGTGTCCTACTTCTACTTAATTCCTCTCCCGGGTATTCTTCTGACTACGGGAATGTCCCTTAAAGGGTTTCACCCCGTAACTCACTTGTTCAAAGAGTAAAATACAATTTTAACATTTGCTATGTTGCTGGGATATTGGTTGTTTATGCCCACTTGTCTAGGGTCTATTTATTTTTGTTAAGTTCAATTTATTGAATAAAATACACATTTTGGACTCCAATGATTTTTGTAAGGAGTAAGATTTGTGTTTTGTCATACGAATATTTAATGCTGGTAATTAGCTAAAGCAATGTCTCAAGGACAACCTTTGCAAAAATATTACACGTATTATTTAATAGTGTGTTATTATTAGCATTATGGTTTTAGTAATTTAATTTTAGTAATTATTATTAACTTTATTATTTAGTTTAGTCTAACCTATTATTTTAAATTTCTCTGTGATGCAATATTGCAAATAAATACCTCACGCTAATGTATGCTTTATGTTGCCATCTTTCTTAATCTATATTTCCATCCAACATAACACAAGTGGATCGATACTTGCATAATTTTGTCATATAACATCTTCACAAAATTTTAAATTGCCTTTCAGTAATATAGGGTTAAGATATAGTGAAGATAAGGTTAAGAAAACTGTTAAGATAACATTAAGATATGATTAAGACATGCCTCACAAATTGTTTTACACATTTTTAATTAGTCTGAATTTGAAAAAATTGGTACCTAAATATTATGTCATTAGAATGGTGAAATTGACGTGAATAAAATTAATTATAAAAAATATCTATAATTTTGCTTGGTGCTAAAAATTTAAATATTAAAATTTAACTTTAAAAAAATTGCAAAGTCAGTATTCAAAGTGGATTAATTTTTTGTACTAAAGATGAGCAAAACAGCATAAAGCGCAAAAAAGTAAAAGTCAAGTTTCAGATATTTAACCTTGCAATGAAATTTTATTTAAAACTCATGATGATTCTGCCACATAGACGAAAACTAGTACAACCAATTAATTGACATTGATAAAAGGCGTTTAATTTTTTCCAAAAAAAATTCCTACGGTAAATTTAAGCGCAAACTTTCGAAAAAAAATTTCCTGTAGAAGCTCCGAATTTTGAAACTTAACGCCCCATGCTCACTCCATTTTACTACCTTTAGTCGGTCTCTACTTCCTTCCAAAGTATTCCCCGCCACAATCACAGCTATTTTTCTAATTTTAAATTTGTATAAGCTATGTACATCTTTTATAAATACTGAAATCGATACTATAATGCATGCATAGTACAAGCAAAAAGTTGACTTGACTAAATTTGATTCCGTTTTACAAAACAATGCTTGTTTTTGCGCTGTATCGTGCTTTACGAATTTTTAACTTTAACTCTGAATCCCTGAGTTTGTCGTGTCACGATGAAAAATCCCAGAATGTATAATAGATCCAAAACTTCTAAGGAGCAAGTCATCCTGGTCCCAGGTCATTGTTGGGCCGATTGTCATAAGATTTGGCATGCTAAGAAACGCATCTTCACCCTTGTACACATCCTTACCACCAGATTCCAAAGAGCGTAACCACAATGCGTCAATTCCTTGTTCAGACTCGAGCAGAATGGTTTTGTTGCATTTGGAAAGTTCGCTTTCCGTAGTGAAGTTAGTCATTTCCGGAAAAAATATACTATTGTAAACTTTGCGAACTAGCTTGAGCGTTATATTGTTAGTGGATCTGATAGTCCGTAAAAATGTGTAAACTTCATTTCCTGCTCGTAAAAATAATTGGTTTCTGGCAGTAGTATGTGACAATTTATCCTTTCCTCCGCGTGGTAACGTTTTGTTACGATGGCGAGCGGGAATGCGCAAAAATTCTTTATATGCGAAATGACTTATATAAAGCAATGTGGTAAAATTTAGTTGCATTGCCTCAGCCACACTTTTCAAATATTTTGCGGGCATGGGAGAAGTCAAATCGTATGTGAGCTTTCCTTTGTAAACGCTTGATATAACAAAGCTAGTTAAAAGCAGTGAGCCAAAGAAATATCGTAATTTGCCGATATCTTTTGCCGCACAATACGTGAGTCCTTGTTCTAGCAACAACGCGGCTAAATTTAAATACAATGGTAGTTGAATTTTTACAGCTTTGAACAAAAATTTTTCCAAAAATACTATAGCAGCGTAACTGCAAATAAATTTTATCCAGAAGTCAAGAGAAAAAACTTGGACCAATTGCAGTAGGTTGAGAAGTTTTACAACTTTATGGCAAGTAATAAAATTGAGATGGCTATTTTTTGTTACAAAGAAGTATTGAAGCCCGACTAGTTTGTCATCGTTGATATAATATTGAGTGGCCACTGAAATCACCGATACTTCCCTCGTACTCCCCTTTTTGAGTAATAGGTAGGTGTAATTATTAATGTGAAATGTCGTATTAGAGCTCAATTTTGTGACATAGTACAATACGGAACGTATTCCAAATAGATTTGAGTGAAGATCATTTCTATCCGGTAGAGGGCGAACCGTGTGCTTCCCTTTGTAGTCAAATAATATTTCTGGCTTGCTTGTTGGCCGCATATGATGCCATTGCATAGGGCAATCGATATGCCTTATTTCATGATAAATTGCTTTAAAAGCGGTCCTCATCATTTGATGTATCATTTCACTGCCTATTTGTGCATATGCTTTTGCGGCGCAAGGTAATACATTACGAAAGTATATATCAACATAGGTGATATTTGCTTGTTTGCCTTTGCAATTTTTTAGTCCAATTAAAATATAACAATTATATTATTTGGCTGCGCACAAACATCAAAGTTATTGCCCGCGGCATTACTTTTAAGTATTGCATCAATTAAACCTTATTACCTGGGCCCACATTCACTAACTACAATTAAGGGTTTACTACCTGTGATTTATCGGTATTAAACCTTTATTCTCAAGTAGTGAATGCAGTCCCTGATGTCTAAGTTTATTTAACCACCGGACAACTAATGTCTCAATTTGGGTTAGGTCTATAAAGTTGTCCTTTGTGATAGGTACCGTAAATCTTCAAAAATAACCCCGTGCTTATAGGAAAACATGGAAACCCAGTTCCCAGCTCGTAATAGAGACCCGGCTTATATATTATTTTAAACGGTAAAGTAGGCGGCATTTCACGCAATTTTAAAATTTCTTGTACTTCAATAATAACACGACTAGTATTGACTGGCAGAGCCAAGTTTGCAAAGAAACATCAACACCTTTGGGGGTCGAAGGAATGTGACTTGACCTGTGAAATGTGATCTCCATAACTTCCGTTGAGCCTCTGGTGGGTGAATTTCCCAACACAACAAAAAATGATTGCACGGAGTGACACAGGAAATATTGCTCCGTAAACTTTTATTTCCCACCCAATACTTACAAAGTGCTTAACTTATCACATCTTATCTCTTTTCCCTCAATCGTCTGACACAAGTTTCAAGTCAAGCGACATTCAAGTAAAACTTCATGTTAACAATAGTTACTTCACTCGTGTTGTCATCGGTATTTTAAAATAATTCGAACATACCGACATCTGGGAAGTGTATGTTTTGCAACAGAGTATTCATAACTGGAACTTGATTGTTAAAAGAATAAAATGTCTATGAAGTTATGAATAGTAAATGAAGTTGTATTATGCATGATTAATAGTTTTATTTATAAATTTATAACGTCAAAATAAGATCAACATGAATAACTATTTTAAACATCAATATAGTTATTGGCCATTTATAGTATCAAACTACGCATTTTACCTGTGGAAATGAGGAGTCTTGGTGGATATGTTCCTAATATGCACAAAAAAAAGCAAAAATAAGAAAATGTGGGGCAAAAATTCGAGGCCAAATTATATTCTTAAATGACTAAAATTCTTATGCAAATAAAATTTTAACTGGTGTTAAGTGAAACTGGTGGAGTTTCTTCAAGTAAAATGTCGAAGTTGCTGATCTGGATCTTCAGCAAATAAACGTGTCATGAGACGTTAAGCGTACACGTTATAAAACTAACAGAAAATAGAATCGAAATGTTGTTTAGACTGCTAGCTAATCTGGAATTTTTTATTCTAGATACACGGTTAATTTCTCTCATTGGCCTTGTGCAAACGTCTAAAAATTATCCAAATTTTGATAACCAAGTCCAAATTCATCATTTATGCAAAAATGACTTTCTATGGGAGACCCCACTTAAAAATTAGTCCTTTAAAATTCATAAATCCAAGATCTTACGATAAGTTACGGGGGAATTCAAGGATCAACAAAATTCTTCACATTTTTCTGGAAATTTTCAGTCACTTTAAGCCCTCGTAAACAGAAATCGACCAATCCGATAAATTTTTAGCCCGAGCTAGGGCTTATGTGATCGTCATGTCCGTCCGTCTGTCCGTCTGTCCGTCTGGGACGCGCTAGCCGACGAACCAAATGTCACAGCGTCCCCAAATTTTGCACACATGACCTTTGGGATAATGTGAAGGCTAAGTTCGAAGATGGGGTTGGTGGGTCAACCCGTTGGAGGTCAAAGGTCAAGGTCAAATATTTTGCCACTTAGATGGGGAGGGGGGACCCTTACCATCTCAAAATCAATTGTGTCCAATGACCAAACTTTTTATAGTAAACTTATATGACATTAGGAATGCTGAAATCAAATATGGCGCAAATCGGACCTCCCTGTCACGTTTCCTGGTCAAAAGTTCAATTAGAATTTGAGCACAATTTCGATACGGTTCTGAACAATAATATTTTTCTATAATTTGTATTTACATTGATACAAAATTGATACCATGGCCACGAATTAAAATTTGTAAAATGCAGCCGTATTTAAAGCTTAATTATATTTAGAAGCAAGCTTTTGGATTGTAAACAGTTCAGTGCCACACAAAAATAAAGATACGTCGAAGGGAAATCGGTTTAATGCAATATAAGTTTTTCATTAATTATTCGTTTATTTCATATTATGTAAAAAGTCATTCCTAGCTCGGGCTCCGTAAAGGCTGCGCTGTAGGTTTTTTAATTATCGTTTTTCAAATACCGTGATCTACTTAAGCCTCACCCTGTATGTTCAACAAGAGCATATTTTAATTAGGGTTCAACTAATAATGCATGTTTTGTTGGTACTTCTTTTCATATTATTCAACAAATGTGTTGGTAAGTTTTACAAAAATTACATTTGTATGCAAGAAAAATTTTCTTTTGACTCACGATGCCTTTAGATTATTTGGCTTGGCGCCGCATTTGAATCCTCTGCTCAACACAATGTAAAATTCATTTTTAGCTAACCCAATTTGTAAAAGGTTCTTACTCAAACAAGGTACAAGAAACATCACAGTACTTAATTTAAGTTAATATTCTTCAGCTTTGCAGCATAGTCACAAATACAGAATATCAAGTGTTACAGTAAGTAGACTAACGCAACAGACTGGGTCAGTTTTGTTACATAAGACTTGGTTATAATTTGGGAGGTAACATCCTGATGTAAGGTGAATTCTTGCAATAAGGCTTTAGTTTATTGAATGAATGTCTGTAGGACGGCTAAAACTGTAAAGTGATTCTATTTAATTAACATCAACTGGATATCACCTAATTTTTTTTCTACAATAGATTCAAGCATTTTTGTTTTCAAAAAATCAGTCTTGTTTATATGTCACACATTTTTTTTGACTGGATATGCCAGTTGTCTGACGCTAGGTCAATGTGGATAACAATTAAATTACTGATTAATAATTATAATTAAGTAAACTTTGTTACGTTTCAGTTACACGGATAATCAGTAACGAGCACAGTTGTAATGCAAACAAAGATGAATGGGCTTCAACGTGAACTCTAGTTTTAGGTAAAGTTGAATTGTCATTAGCATTAGTATGTGATTATATCTGTTAACTCGCATTTCTAAGTTAAGCTAACGAACTCGAAGTTTAGTTTATTTGATTGGTCTCTCATTTGAGATTGTTTTAATTAGGGGGCTTTATGAGACTTTTCGAAGAAATTGTTATAACTCCAAATGTTGCCTCGCGTCCATTGTAAGTCATTAATTAAAGCAAGAGTGAAGTGTGTTAAGCTAATCATGCAACAACTTCTTGTTTCAGATTCCTACAAGCTTGAATGCAGCGTTTTTAGCAGAGCTTTGTGGAAAAGGAAACACTTCTGCCTGTTTCAAGATTTACGGAATTACAAACACATCGGTTACAATGCAGTCGAAGTCAATCTTCTGCTGTAAGAATGTAGCTTATACTTTTATTCGTAGCATAAGGAAACTATTGTTTAAGTTAGTACCAAAGCAAAGTAATTGCGGTGAAAAATCCCAGCAACATAGCAAAAATTTTAGGTTTTCAAGATAAAAAGCACAGGTAATTAGAAGCCCTAATATGAAGCAATTCTATTCAGCTTTTGCTTCTTTGATTGCATGATATAAGTTAGGTATGCATGGGTAGTACAATTTTCTATATTTATATCATGAATGTAAACCATCAATTATTATCGTTAATTGAGGAGTAGAACCTTATAACTAAGCAAGTGAGAATTTGGAATTCGAAATTCGATTTCGGAAAATAGATAGGAACAATCCAATACAGTCGCGATAAATTTCTACCTGATTGAAAATATTCTTATGCGAAAGTACTTGTGCGATAATTCACTTACAAATATAGGTTTATGATCGATCAAACTCTGTACATATATTGAACAGACTTAAAATATTGTATTACAACAAAATCAATTAAATCTTGTACACAGTTTCTATCATCCTATCCAAGTGTCACACAATATTTATATCGCTGTCCAATTTTGTCGCAAAATAATTTGGTTTTAGGTCACGTTATGTTCAAAGTATTAGGCTATTGCTAAGAAATGAGAAGATCCTTTTTTACGAGTAACTAACATTTTGCAGACATTTGTTTTGTTTCGTGGATAAAATTGAAATTTAATTCGAGTATATGTTTGATAAAACTTGCAATTGAAAAGCCTATAGACAAACTCTTATACCCCTCGATCGGTTTCATTATGTCATGTAAAGCGATTTGTACTCACACTATGACTAAGAATATTCACGACGGATCTAAGTGAATTTTTTTGTCATAAATGTAATTAGTATAAGTTTGAGGAAGAAGTTCGCTCTAATCGTATCTAGAAATATCTTTATAATGAGTGTATATTTAAAACATAAAATTTTATATTTTGGAGAGATGCAGGGGAAGCTTCATATGGCTCTGTTTCTCGCTTCATCTTAGCTCTGAAATTAGTAATTTTGCTGAATTTCAGGGTGATTTAATTTCATGAGTGCCTTGCAATCGATTTGGCAATTGTGGGGTGAATTATGGTAGCCACGCCATATCTTTTCTTTCTTTTTCGATGTTTGTATGAAAGATACCGTTTTAGTCGTCTTTTTGTCCTATGTTGAGTACATCCTCAGCATCAGAAAGATTTTTTTTAGATTTTTATCGTCTTCTTGTTGTAAGTCCTTGGTTTCCCAAAAAAAGAATTAGATTCTCATCATAGTGTTGTCGTATGCTGTGTATATTCTTGGCCTCCAAAAGATTTTTAAGATATTCCAGTAATTGCTCTATTATGGTTGGTTTCATTAATGTCACGAATTCCAATATTTCCGGCTGGATGCCTTCTATAACTTTTAGGATCTTATGAATTTGTGGTAGAAATGGGTCAACCTCTTCTATTAGATTTGCCTTCGCGAAGACGTATGCTGCCGGATATTCATCTATTTTTTGCCATATTTGTTGGATTTCTGATTCTAGAAGAATTGAACCTTTTCTGAAAAATGTTTCTATAATTTTAGTTTTAACAACGTTATAATATATAATATTAAGTTCATGATTTCTAATTTTATTTATAGTATAAGTAAATACATCTAGTGCTGCTCCGTTTAAAGCCAATCAAGTTTATTTGATGTAGGCTCACCCATATCAACATGTACATGCTCAAAGAATACGTAATATTAGTTTAAAATATAAGAGAATCAGAAAGTCATTAGTTTAAAGTATAGGAGAATT
>VYYI01004410.1:0-10497 GCA_021029175.1 Bilobella aurantiaca
AGAGCGAGAGATAGAGAAAGAGAGAGAGAGAGAAAGGGAATCGGAGGAAAGTACTTGCGTCACCGGAACGGACAATGATGCCGAGCGGGGCTCCCGCCCCAACCCTCCTCCTCCTCGTCCTCTCGGCCCTCCCCTTTTTCGGGTCCAACACTTTGAAAAGCCCGGAGTCGGCAGGCAAGTCATCCAGTGGAGAATCAAGGCCGACAGTTCCCAGACGCCAATTCACTTCTCATTTCCACTGTCAGTCCGAGTCCAACAGAGGACTGTGAGAGAGACACCACTATGGAGAGGCGGCAGAGAGTACGTAGTGTGTTTAGTGAGCGAGTGGAAGAGTCAAGAGGAACTCTCACGTTCCCAAGCGCCACCACCACTCACAATCACCATCACCACCCCGCATCCATTAACTCCTAACATAATTTTTGGCGGGGTGAGGAGGAAGAGGACGACCGTGAGAATTCCACCTAATCACACACTAACACACACACACACACAGGCTAGCAACCACCACTAAAGACACAGGCGCGAACACACACACACACACACATACCGGCACCAAACTCACATGCAAGAACACACCAGTCCAAACACGCTTGGACAGACACACACACACACACACACATGCACATTCACACAAACTTTTTTCGCAACAACAATACCATCAGGCTATGTCATTATCCCTTTTGTTTTCTTCCCGAACTCCGTCCACTCACATTACAAGAATCACCATAATCTTTACTTAAACCTCCAATTTGGCTCACTGAGGACACCTTCCCGTTGAAATCCTCCCTTTAAAGAGGTCTATCCAGCACAAGGGAATCAGCACGGCTTGATTTGTGGACGGTAACAAAGTTCACAAATGTACCTCCAATGTGAGTTCCGCTCACTAGAAGTGGAGAAATTCTAAAAGTGACCAGCGAATCCTCGAGACAAAATTCAAATAAAAAAGGTGAAGACTGAGGTGAGCGGCTATGCGAGACGAGACTCCTCACTCCCGTGTTCCTTCCAAAACTGCTTCGTGAGAGTCGTCGTGAGGACGAACGTACGGTCCACAACGACTGCTTAAGCCACCACCACCCCGATCCCGTCTCATATCATTAAACACTGACTGTGAGAACTCTCCGGCAGATTTTATGGATCCCATCCCGGAGCACCACAATGGCAGTGCAAATAAGGGAGCCAACGAACCGTGCAAGTATAGACTCATCTGCTCTGAACCGGCCGCGCAGCAGCTTAATTATGACGAGTGAGCTATAGGAGAGAGAGAGAGCCGAGGGGGCTCTCCCTGCATTATGAAACCCTCCGTCCGTCGTCGTACCTCGAAAAAGGAGGAAGTGATTACAGCAGCAGCGGCACTGGCGGCGGTAAAATAGAGAGAAAAAAATATACATACGAAGGGTTTCATACCATAAAAATTCCACGCTTACACACAGCACAATTTGATGGGAAAAGTTCACACACAGTGGTACGCACACGCAAGTACATACACACACACACACACACACACACTAGCCATACATACATTAGTTGAACATACAATAGCGTACATACGAAACTTAAATAACACACATAGACACACGCACAAACACACAGGCACACACTTGTATACACACACATACTTGCTTACATAAGTGAAGGGACATACACACACATTGTACAAGCACACAGCACACACTTGCATCCACATTACGCAAGCCCGTACGCACGAACACCTGCACGCACGTTCACATAATACAACAAACACATACATACGTACTGTACAATCTCATACCGGTACAAACACATGTTGGCACACAGAGGCCCACTTTATATTCAGGGTGTTTCTCTCCCTCCAGAGGACAAACGGACCCTTCCTTTACCCTAACCAAAGAGAACCCTCCGGAAGTGTTACAATGGGGCCAAAGGGCTCCACTCCACCACGGTGTCCAACACTGTAAAGGAATCCTGCTCCCTTGATTTACGAGGGCAAACTGGGAGCTCCCTGCACCCCGCTTATTCACTCACAGCTGCTGTAATTTATCCGGTAACTGCCGGCACAGGAGTTTCTCACACACACACACACACACACACACACACACACACACACACACACAACGCAAAGCCGGCAGAAGGTGTGCCAGAGGCCAAGGCAATGACCGACCTTTTCCATCCCCGTCCCCGTAATCAAAGCAACTTGAGCTAACTAAGGCGGCGACGAGAGCAGGAGGGAGCAGATTAAAAATTACCCAGATTACCCTCTTTTCTCACTCCCAGATGAAGAGAGGGGCGACCGTCTTGAGAGACTCGAGACTCTTGAGTCTTGAGGGCCGCCGATAAGCCACGACTAATACTACAATGCACACCTCCATCTCATGCATGCATACATATACATGCATGCGTGGCCTAATCTCGGATTAATTTCAAGCTCATTTTCCTACTGCCAAAACTTATAATAAACCCCTTCCTCCAGCCTTCATCAAGCTCTCCTTATTTTTCACGCCCCTCCGTCCGTCCGCACTTCTGCCTGACTGACTGAGAGCTCCGCATGATGAGCACGATTCCATCTCGAACGCAGCGCGGAGTCCCACTCACTGACGGCAGCATAGAGCGAGTTCATCCACTCATGACGACACTGTCATGGCAACGATATTGTTTGGCTGGCATCCTCCCGTCGGTCCATTATACGTTCCCACGGGAACGGTCCTTGCAATGGAAATCCCAATGTGGCGTAGCGGACCGTGGGTCGTTGCCGCCACGCCACGCCACGCTCACCACGAGGACTCCGAGGAGAAGATAAATATAGGCAGCTCCGCGCCGTCCCTCCACTTAGGGATTTCTTAATGGACCCGCACGTCGCACTTGATAGAATCCCGCTGGTGTTTGTCGTGCTATTTTGATGCTTCCGTTGGAGGGATTCCTTAATTGTTTTCAGGGTGGCCTGAGGAAGGCGAAGATGACGCTACTCACGGCCGCCGCCGCCTCCGTGCATCTCCACTGTTCTTCGCTCTCGTCACGACCGCAGGCTAGAGGACTGCTATGGAAATCCTCCGAGTATGTAATTACAAAACGACCTTTAAGAAGGGCAGAGAAATATCTCTACACCTTTCCCTCTGCCGCCGAGGCAGATGGAAATCTACAGAGATTTCAGACTCAGACTGTAAAGAAAACTTGGAAATATACAAACTTTTTCCGGGCGGAGAAAAATGGATGCTTCATTCCTCCACTTTTATTTGTCCCCCCGCAGCGGCTCCGGTTCCACTACGTGAGACACACACAAATCCACACACACTTACATAACGTTAAACAGTGGACTATAGGCTTTTCACCTGGGAATACACACAAACACACACAGTCACACAGACACAAGCTCATGCAAAAATTTTCCCCAAATGGCTACATCCCCTCCCGCCTCACATTTCACATTCACTTACAAACTCCACCTCGGGACCACTCATAAAATACATGGATACATCTCCTTGGCGGGAGCCAGGAGGGCAGAGGAGCTTTGTTCCCAATCCATAGCATCCATTCCATCACCCACTCCAACGGCCCAAAGGTTAGAGGGCATTACATCTCATCCCATTACCGTAGACAAACACGGAGGTGCCTTCGGTTGGAGTAGCAGTAGCTTTTCACCTCCGCGCAATGCTTGTTATTCTTCCAAGTAGCGCGCGCGAAACTCGCACAGATACACACACGCCATCACAAACTCACACATAACCATCCATCTTTGCTCAGCGTCATACACACACACACACATACACACGTGCATCCAAACGAAATCGCTTACACACAGACATACAAACTCACACACACACACCCACTAACCTATTCGCTCACACACGCAAACTTGCTCACACACACACACACACACTCGGTATGTTATTCTTCCAAGTAGCGCGCGCGAAACTCGCACAGATACACACACGCCATCACAAACTCACACATAACCATCCGTCTTTGCTCAGCGTCATACACACACACACACGTGCATCCAAACGAAATCGCTTACACATAGACATACAAACTCACACACACACCCACTAACCTACTCGCTCACACACGCAAACTTGCTCACACACACACACACTCGGTACCAATCACAGGCCTAACCCACACGCAGGTCTTTTAAATCAATTCCGTAAGATCAAAACCGCAGAATTCGGCATGTTTCCACCGTTTCGGGGCCATCGGAACAAATCAATCCCAAAAGCACTTGCTACGGAAAGTATGGGTAATTCACACACACCGATCAAGGTCAAACCCAGGGCGTGAGAACATTACAAACAAGGGCACATACGAAACCCACGCAGAGAATTCCACCTTTTACTAGAAGGCTCACGGCGGAAAAATCCACTTTCATAAAAGAGATAAATTCCACTCTCCAAGCTCTTTGGCACACATATGCTCACACATGTACACACACACACACACACACACACACACACACACACACAAAAAACCGCAGAATTCGGCATGTTTCCACCGTTTCGGGGCCATCGGAACAAATCAATCCCAAAAGCACTTGCTACGGAAAGTATGGGTGATTCACACACACCGATCAAGGTCAAACCCAGGGCGTGAGAACACTACAAACAAGGGCACATATGAAACCCACGCAGAGAATTCCACCTTTTACTAGAAGGCCCACAGCGGAAAAATCCGCTTTCATAAAAGTGATAAATTCCACTCTCCAAGCTCTTTGGCACACATATGCTCACACATGTACACACACACACACACACACACACACACACACACGCTCTATCATCACCCGTTAAAAAGCTACAACCAAACCTCCAGTTCGGCTCACAGACACTTTTTTCCGGCTTCACCAACTTACAGCAACGGCCACCACTCCGTCCATTACATTACAGGATCAACAGAATTTCGCCGCACTGCAACGTTTACGACGTCCATTAATGTTCAAGTAACTTATGATGATGGCATAGTGAGTGCACACGCACACACAGAGACATAGACGCGCACACACACACACACACACAGACATAGACGTACACACACACACACACAGACACACACACAGACAGACGCACACACACACAGACATAGACTCACACACATACATATTTCAAAATACGTGGCCGGAGCGACAATAGCGGTGACGGACGCCAGGCGAGTGCAATTACAAAAATAAATCATTCCTCGCCTCCGCTCATTCATATGAATATGTCTCTCATAAATTTATCGCCGCACTGCAACGTTTACGACGTCCATTAACGTTCAAGTAACTTATGATGATGGCATAGTGAGCGCACACGCACACACACAGACATAGACGCGCGCGCACACACACACACACACACAGACATAGACGCGCACACACACACAGACACACACACACACACACACACACACAGACATAGACGCACACACACACATATTTCCAAATACGTGGCCGGAGCGACAATAGCGGTGACGGACGCCAGGCGAGTGCAATTACAAAAATAAATCATTCCTCGCCTCCGCTCATTCATATGAATATGTCTCCCATAAATTTCCCACAAGCCCAGACAGAACCCTACCGTTAAATGCATGTTAGACATCACCCAAATCATCATCATCATCATCATCATCTCCATCATGAGCCCATCTTCTTGAGCGAGTCATTATATTCCAAGAGTTTACTTTCAACTTCCCCTCTTGCATAAAATCCACTTGACTCCTCCCACGGATCAAATCCCAACCGTCCGTTCCACTTAAGCCTTTCACAGAACCTTAATTAATTTCAGCTTAAGGAGAATAGCCCGATCCTGGGCAGAGCAAGTGGAGGAGATAAGTTCCGGGGTGGCAATTGAATCTGTGACAAGTCAGGTGTGCACATTTCCAGGAGCTGTTGGAGGAGGAGGACGGATACGAAAACCTGCTCCTGCTGCTCCCACTCCCACAAATCAGCTCACACAGACAATGGAGTTCAAGTTTCCACATCAACATAACATCCACCGGGCCAGGCACTCAAGTATGAACTTGGTGAAACTTTAGCGACTGTTCTATCCATGGCAGTATACATGGTATTTCCCGAGAATCTCTCGCTAAAAGATCCAACTCATAATGAGGAGTAACTCCCATCGTTTCCAACAACAACAACTACACTATTGTGGATCCCGCACAGCCGGCAGCCCATACGAGGAACTCCCTGTAGCTCATGGCGACAAGTCTATAGAACAAGTTCTTCCACAGTTTCAAAATCTCCTTTTTAACTATATACTCAGCAGAAGCAGAAGCAGCAGCAGCAGTCTCCTCCCTCCGTCCACACGCACTGCTCCTGACTAACTACCTGTCTTATTATTTTCAAAAATAACCAAGAAATGAGCAAACATAGTCACGGCACAGTCAAGTCAGCACACTTTTCCATGTCCTCCAGAACATGCGAGCAAGCGCCCATCTTTATTGATTCATATCAAGTCCACACGTCACCATCACCACCACCACCACGTCCTAACACATCCATCTTCCACAAGGTATTACGAAACTGGATGAGCGGCTGCGCAAAAGTGGGGCAGGAGAAAATAAAATTTAATTTTCAAAACCACCCTATGCCGCCTAACAAATGGGAGGGGGAAAGATGGTGCTCAGCAGAATTTTTCACTCATTTCACCCACGCTTTCAACTTCAAGTGCTCACGACTGCCGAGAAGCAAGTGGCCTCAACTATTATAGAGTAAGTAAAATAATAAGTGGGACCCACAAAAAATGAGGGGAAGTACGAATAGGGACTCGTAAAGGGTGCTACGATGAAACCTAATGACAGCTCGCTAAATTTTTTAACCGTCCATTACTATACCCTCCCGTCCACTCAAAAGTTTACTTACTTACTTTTCTCGGCACACTCCACTAATACTCTGCTGAGTATCACTTTACTACTCACACGCTCCCCCTCCCACCACCGCCACCACCAGCCGCGCACGCACTGTCTGCGACACGAAGGTGGTTACGGAAGACTTTGGACAGTTTCTCGGCTCACGCCACAGACTCTTTTGAGTTGATGTCACAGACTGACACACAAACACATTGGGCGCACACACACAGTCGCGGACATACAGGAGCACTAGCATACGCACTTACATACACACAGGCACAGTCCGCCACACATTCAGGCACACTTGTTCAAACAAACAGCCTGTAACTTAAATTCACACACACACACACACACACTTCGATACACTTAAACTTAAATGCACACATGTACACACACGCATTCAGCCCGTCAGACATATTCACATACGCCCGTAAAATGATCCANCACACACACACACACACACACTTCGATACACTTAAACTTAAATGCACACATGTACACACACGCATTCAGCCCGTCAGACATATTCACATACGCCCGTAAAATGATCCAGAAGCCAATGGCCACGTGAAACCCGACCCCTTGTCAAGTCTCTCTCACTCAAGAAATTCAATCACGGCGTATATGATGACCAGCTCGAAAGTCAGGGCTGCTGTTTGCCCTGCCTTAAATCCGCAGACGAACGAGTTGGATACAATGGTGGTAGTGCAGAGAGAATTATAAGCATAGCACACACACACACACGCACATACACACTTTAATCAAAATTCCCGTCCTATTACACACATACAGGGTTTCTCCCCTGAAATCCGACACCGCCCTCTGCCACTCATATTTACAGTTTCCCATCCACTACGAGTAGAAAAAAAAATCCTTTAATAGTATAGTTACACCACTACTACACTACTCCACCAACTAGCTACTTCAACGCGCGAAAGATGCTGACGATTGTGATTAACCATCCATGAATTGGCTACATTTACAAAAACATCTCCTCGTTCCAATTGTGAGTAATAGGCGAAAAAGTGAGGGAAAATGTTCTGTTTTAATGGGTGAACCGCCTGAAACTGGTTGGGGATGATGGGTTGGACCGGATTAATCCATCCTCTACTTCCCCGTTATCACCAACACCACCACCATTATCATATATACACATTTATGATCACGATCACCTGCACCCGACGTCGACGCACAGGCTCCACTTCCGCAATGGGCGGTCTTGTATAATATACCCCACGTTTGTGATCAAGGAGTAGTAGTACAATTCACAAACTCTAGTAGCTACAAAGGATCTTTACTGGGTCGGCCCACATGCAGATCACATACTGTCCGCATCCGCAGAGATCAAAGTAACTTTTGAACGGGAAAAGAAAACTTGAACATCAAAAACATGCGAGATTCCACCCGAAATCCTCCCTTCCCCGCCTCCCTTTACCAAGAAGAATATTTATTATGTTGGACATTTTATAAATGCATGTGGGAATATGTACTTAAGCTGACTTACATAGAATCAAAGAAACTTCCCCGTCCTTCGAAATCCCATAGAAAAAAAAACCGCTAATTTCCCTACTCTCCAAGTCTCAACAAGGAAAAAAATCAGGGAGTTCACTGTAACGTCTGGAGGCAGAACTCGGAAAGTTTTTCCTTTGGGAGCCAAGGGCGAAGTAACTCCGGGATCGGCGGTTGGACCGGATCAACAACATGTAGGGACTATTCAGCTTTGAAGACTGGGAGCCTAACAAGCCCCTTAAGCTGCTAGGTATTCGTAAGGGGATGGACAGCCACAAAGTCCCCCTCCAGAAGAGTATGAGCATAATCCCACGTTCAATTAGAAACGTACGAGGTGCGCCACGTCCCAGAAAGTGATATTAAACGGATTCAAATAGTTTGCATAATCTTTAAAATACAAACAACAAACTTCTACTCAGCAATTGTGTACAATGATGAGTAAATACAAATTATTTACAGGCACAAACGACTGAGCACACAAAAAAGTTCCCCGAATTTTTTTTCATTCATTACATCACCATTTAGCAAAACACTTCCAAAGCCGCTCATTCCACATAAAAAACGGCGGGGAATTCAACCCGAAATTTTGTCGCTCTCAAAAATACTCATTTATGATGTTCCTCCGAACCGAACATAACATGCCGGCAATCATAAACTTTTCCGTCAACACAGTCGGGCTACGTGGGAGTCGAGGAATTTAATTCACATGCCTTCCAACATTATTTTATCTTCATAGAATCCTCCTCAGTCAGTTCAACACTCATCATCTTCACTCGGAGTCAGTCAGCAAGTCAGCTATAGTCAGTCAGTGAGATGAGACACGCATTGAGTCAGGTTCCAAGTAAACAACATCCGTCTCGAGATTCTTACGCCGCCTTCATAGTCATCTAAACTAACAAATAGAACTACATTTCACTATCGCATACACACAAGGACCCAAAAAATAAAAAATATTGCGGTGGAAAAAGGCCACCATGTACTATAGCGGAAGAGTCATAAAGTTGTATCCCCGCTCCGTGTAAACCCGACTGAGGGGGAATTATGACGGCCCGTCCCGCATGCAGGAACTCATTATATTCCATCTATTAGACCCGCCACCCCGTTATCGTCTTAATGATCCCCTTCGTCTAATGGTCGTAAACCATATAGGCTGCTCCGTCCTCCCCAGTAATTTCCACCGCCGAAAATCCTTCACACAGATACATCCACATGCTTTACTTGCGCCTCCTCCCACCAACCAGCCAACCCTACAAGTAAAATAGACTTGTGATCATAAAAATAAAGGAATGACCATTTTCCTTCTTATATATTACATACATATATGTATATTTATTCCAACTTCCTCATCGGCCCATCTGCTCCCCAACCCCTTTTCCCATACCGTTCCGAAGCACATTACCAAATAACAGATGGGCCACATCATCATTCAAAACTTTCTTCACCGCTCATAAGTTGATCCATCCATTGACCAAGACTGGCGGCTGTGCATGCTTGCCTGTGTGTCAGCGGATCCCGCCTGGGCACGTCGTCAATTAATATGGATCCCCTTAAACTAAAAGCATACACATTAGCCGGTCTAACAACAAGGCTTAGATGGAGGGATTACCATGGGAAAGTACTCAATAAGTAGAGCACTATTCATGTTTACCTTCCCTCTCCGCGCTCCCTCGAACAAGACGTCAGTGAATCTTTATAAAACACACACACGCATGCACCCATGCCCACAATGGTAGCAGACCCGAGACATGCCTCCAACCTGGAAACACTAGTAGTGAATCCAAATCCATAGTACAGCCGAATCGATCCCCTGATGGTTGCTGAACTACTGGAACTACAGGCCAAGAGTGGCTTTCGACGTGGCGGGCATGGGCAACCATACCCGACGGGCTCGAATCCATCATCCGCACATGCAATATTTGATAGCCACATCGTCACATCACCTCCAACCTCCACTGATTTTTAGTAGGTTCGGGTGATCGTCATAAAGATTGTGGGGAAGGACTGCTGGAGGACGAAAATCCGTTGACCGCTCGTGGGGAGAGGCGGACATGAGATGAGATTTTCCTCGGAAATTCCAATATACGGCTCAGTCGCCCGCAACCCTCCTACCACTTCCTCAACTCTCTTGTCGTCGTCGTCATAACACAAGAACATATAAAGAGTACTCTAGATCAATACTGTGTGTGCATGTGT
>VYYI01004411.1:0-10496 GCA_021029175.1 Bilobella aurantiaca
TTCAGACAGGTCATCATCTTCTGGCAATCATAATGCCTCCGGGTTCCCACGGGCCATGTACGCACATACACACATTCACACACACACACACACAGATTTATCCAGAGCGGCTCCAACAAAGTTATACATTTACGATACCCCCCGATCCATCTCAACAACAGCGGCAGCCTCCAGCCCTCAATAGCTCACTCACTCACTCCAAAGAAAGTCCGTCCAATCCAGCAATACGGATGACAATTCGGAGGGAAGTTGAGCCAAGAGGAATTGGGCTCGATCTGGGGTGCAATATTGGGAAAAGTACAACAGATAAAAAGGATGGAAGCGGAAGAGGCGACGACGGGCTTGTGTGTATGTACGTCTGTGAGTATGCACGCGTTGGTGGGAGGATGCACGCCGCTGTGTTTGTGTGGGAATATGTATGGGGAAGAGTCGTTGAAAAATCGAGAATCGATTCAACTAAAGTTGAAGAAATGCTGAAGAGGATGAAATGTTATTCTGGGGATGGAGGGGGTCCCTCCGACTCACGACGACGACGACGACAACGGCACACGTACATCCCGCACACGCCTCATACCCTCACACGAAGTGAGGCAGGGGAAAGAGTGAGAGAGACTCTGTAGGAAATCCTCCAGACGAAAATAATATGAGAAGGAACATAAAAAGGGAAATAAAAGACGGGCTGACAGACAGAGGGAGATACAAGGGAGGGAGAGGAGCCAAATAGCCCGAGTCTTTCATCCAAAACTCATGCACACGGGCTCGAATCTGCGTGTATGTGTATGTGTGTGCATGTGTGGGGTTCAAATTCAAATTCAATAGTAGAAATAAGGCCTTAGAGCTAGCTTCCTAGCTGGCTCGATGGATGGA
Source organism: Bilobella aurantiaca (assembly GCA_021029175.1). Taxonomy (NCBI): domain Eukaryota; kingdom Metazoa; phylum Arthropoda; class Collembola; order Poduromorpha; family Neanuridae; genus Bilobella; species Bilobella aurantiaca. The sequence continues at coordinate 868 of VYYI01004411.1, forward strand.
TAGCTGGCTGGGTGGGTGGTAATATTCAAAAGGGACATATAAATGTGAGCCGCCATATGAATCTCATGTTTTGAATCCTCCGGCCCAGTAAATCACGGGCTGTGCAGTGCAATGCAATGGCTGATGCAAAAACAAGATGATGGTTGGGCGGGGGGATTTCGTGGAAAACTTGTTTGGAGAGCAACCTACTACAAGACACTCAGAGCCGGATCATCATGACCACATTAAATATGCTAACATTCTTTCCAACATGTGCTCGCCAAATCATTTCCTCCACCAAACAGCACACTTTACTCCGCACACCCACCCACATGCTCACTAACATCCTCCTCCTCCTCCTCCGTCTGTACTTCTCCTACCCATCCTACCGTACACGTGTGCACACATGGCGGGATGCTAGCCAATATTAAATTCTACTCCGATTTCCCCTCATTCAGTTTTTATTGCCAAGATAAAAGGGGAAACGGAAGTTGAGTCCATCAAAAACTGGGGGAGGAGTAGCAATAGAACAACATAACAACAACAGCAACAACAACAACAACAACAGCGTGAGCCAATCTTTCCTTAGCTCTCCAACCTTTGGAAGAAACCGAATGAATTCCCAGTAACCACCGCGAGGCCTCTCTTTTCCCCTCTTGTGGCTTTGGAGGAAGCGGGAAGAGCTCCCACTTAAAAAATTGGCTTCTATTCCAAATGAAAATTAGTGGTGGAGGGTTCTGTATATATGAATACCGTGAGGAGGAAACTTGAGCAGAGCATATAGGCGGGCAAACAGAACGAGGATGAGGAGGATGTTGGAGGGAAAAATGATGAAACAAGGCGAGGAGGAAGAGCCCTGGGGGAAACATAATGTAGAGTGAGAGAGAGGGAGAGAGATAGGCATGAAGCTGGTGGCATGGCACAGGGGAAAGTCGACGGCGGCAACAACACTGGCGGCGGCGGCAGCAGCAACGGCGGGGTTAAAGTCAAGACCTGATCGAGCTAGTAGTCAAAGCAAACAAGGGCGGAGACCGAGAACTACAGTTCCCGCTACACATGCACCCATGGAGGGTCTCAACTTTTGTTTGCTTTCACTTCCCTCCGTAATATTTCCATAGGCAAAACAAGGAGGCCATGACTCCGACATCCGCCTCAAAAACTTTACTCGAGTCCCCGATACGTCCAAGATAAAATAATACAGGGATCCACTCACAGCGCAATGTGTCCCTATACCTGACCAGTCACCAACTTCACCGAACTGTCCAATCATTTTTTTCAACCGTGCCGCGCCCCAACCCCTCACCCTCCCCACTATCTGGATTCCCTAATCAAAATTCAAGTGAAAAGTTGACCCAACTTCTTATTCATAAATGATAACAGGACTGAAGACGAGCTGGAGAGAACTACTAATCTCTAAAGCAGATTTTTCTTTCACTACGGAACTATGGTGAAAGCGATGAAAGCACGATAATGGTAGCACCTCAAACTTTGTAGAATAATTTCAGTGTATAAACTCGATACCGTTGAAGTGGTCACACCAGTGGTGCAAACTGAAATTTCACATATAAAGAGTAACAAGAGCAAATGAAGAGCATCCCAGACGCTATCAGTCCTTCCCGCTTTGAAAATAGTGGGAGAAAGTAGAGCAAAATATTTCAACAAACTCATAATAACCGTTATCAGTGAGGTGGAGAGAAAAAAGTTTGAGAAGCAAAAAGTGAAAGTGCAGCGAAAGAATGAGGAGAAAGTATCTTTCACCAAGTATCTTTGCCCCCAAAAAACTCCCCTCCACTTGCTCTCCTACGATGTACAAAAATGGACGGTCCGACAGAGTCTCAGAGCGCGCCTACACTACTTTCCGCCTCCATCCAATTCTGCTACGATTTACTTTCTCTGCACTTTCTCCATCTCCTTCCCTTCACAGAAAACTCACTCCTCCACTACAATAATAATCTGGCATATAAATCCTTGTTTGTCCACCAACTAGCCCTTCCTGTGCAAGCGGAGAAAGTTGCACACTTTCACCATCAACTCTACATACTTTCCCCTATCATCCCAGTTTCAATTGGGTAGATCCTATTAAAATTCCCATGGTCACGGGGATGACTTGGACTCTTCACGGATATTGGAATGGGGATGAGGATGGAGTGAAAGTGTGTACGATGATGATGATGACGGGATGAAACAAGTTTGGTAAACGGAGCATAGGAATAATAATAATAATAATAATATATTGGACCTAGAGGGGAGCAAATATTGGAAAGTAAAGGGAATACTGAGCTAAAGATAATATGACAGAAGGGGGAGAGAGAGAGCGATAGTGAAATAAGAAGGAAGGGCGTCCTTCTGAATCTACAACCAACCAAGGATGAAATATGGAGAAAGATGGAGAGAGAGAGAAGGATAGAGCAAAAAAGGAAAATAAAAAAATGAAAGGATTGGATTCCTCACGGTTCCTTTGTTGCTCCTACCTATATGGATCATACGGGTGAAAGTAAAGGGAAAGTAAGAGAGACGGGAAGGAGGTTTGGGGGAGTTTGGCCTTGGATTGCGTAAACAAAAAAGTAATTCATTTTTACTCTGATATCCGGAGGTCATTTCCCTAAGCGAACCATGGCCCTCCTCCATATATATATATACATGTGTGTGTGTTGTTTCAATGGGAGAAAGTACAGGGCCGGAGGGGAGAGGTAAAAACTTTTGCATGTCTTCCCCAATATAACTTTCCCACTAAAATTATGACGGATTTTCCTCGTCCTCGTCCTCCACCACCTCCTCCTTCTTCTCGGAATATTCACGTACGAACAGGCAGAGGCTCATATGGAAGGACTCCGCAGGGCGGACGGGAACGGCGGGTTCATAAACACCCTGAAAAATTGCCACCCATCAACCTCCCAGTGTCACGCGAGCCGCAGAGAAGCGGACTATGAGCTTCAAACCCATGGCCTCACCATTCCTCCCTCCATTAATGGCCTAATTCTCATTACTTCCCTCACTATTATGACCCTCGACTCCAACAACCATACTTTCTGCCCTTTTTCATGCGTACATACATACACACACACACACACAGTTTCCCCCATTGATTTCTTCTCCCGTCTTCCTCCCCTTTATATTCCCAATCACGCTCCTTCAACGTCCGATCCCGTCGCGTCGCTTTCCAAAAGTCCACATCACCATGGAAGAAGTGAGCGTCGCCGTCGTCTGGTCTCCTGTCAAAATTTCTATGGAGAAAGCATATATATTGGAGGAAAGGTCGTAACTTACCAGAAGCAGCCGAGGTGGTCACACCAAAAATAAGGATGGCGAGGAGCCAAAATGCAAGCCATAGCCTCGGTCTCATGCCCTGCAGAGGTAGGGAGGGGCACAAGGTCCGTAGCCCCTTACAAGTAGTGCCCGAGGCCACGTTCCGGCTCCTCCTCCGCCAGGCCAAAGAGGCCAATTCCTCTATCTGCTTCGCGCAAACAAAGAATTTGAGGAAAAAATAATTAGAAAAAATTACGTTTACCCAATTTCACGCCCGCTTCCCACACACTTTCCCACGCGCCCTGTCGCCCCCTTCTCACATTGTAGCCACTGGAGTGCTCACGTCGTCGTCGTCGTAGTCATTGACTCACTCGCACAGCACGGAATTGGACGACACAAAGAGTGTCCAAAAGTAGATTCCCAACAAGTACTCTCCCACGGCTCGCCGCCCATTCCGTAGCGTACGTCAGCAAAATATATGCACCATGTATTCCGAACACTTTTAGAAAAATACACTTTCACCCTAATGAGCTCATTGACCTTGGGTCAGTAGAGTCACACATTTTCCCACACTTCTCCATATCAAAGGACCCTCACACAAGCTGAAACCTCTTGTCACATATTACATGCTCCACGTGGAAAATTTGACGGTGCAAACACTTTTTCCACAAACTCAAACCACTTTCTCTCCGGAGCTGCCCCGGGGAATTCCTGTAAATTTATATACGTTTTCCCCGTATACCCCACTCTCACTCCCGTCATTTGGCACAGTGAGGGAAATCTCAGTGGAGAAAGTTACTTTCTCCTGTAGTGACCGCAGCTTACGATGACCAGTTAAGATGAACTAGAGTGGGACTGAGCGTAAAATCCGTGTGAAACAACACCACGCATCCACGGACACACACCTCCACCGACTTACTGAAATCCTGCTGAGTAATCAACTGTGTGAACCTCAAGTGTACTTTTCACCTTCTCTGACTTTCACCTTTTCACTCCCACTCGGAGAAAATCCTGAGGACGGACCAGAATGAGAAACAAGGGATTCAGGTGAGGGGATAAGAGAAAATTTTGGTGGAGGAAACAACTTTTTTTTTGGAAAAATGAGAAGACGGAAAATGAATGACGTGGTGGTGGTGGTGATGGTAGTAGAAGTGGTACCAGTACGGATTGTGGAGACCGCTGTATCAGTTGGAACTACAGCAGGGAGTGATTTCATCCTCAACTCGTTCCAATACACTGAGCGGAAGAGCGCGGAAGGAGCAGGGATAGAGGCAGAGTGGAGTGGGGGAAGTTCGGGGACTGACGAGGAGCAAGTGGTGCTACGGGGGAAGAAACGGTTCGGTTCAGACACACATACACACACACACATACAAATCCACACGCACGCACCCAAGTACACACACCAGTCCTCCCACACCGAGAGTTCCTTGTGCCGAACCAGCTGGAAACGGCTCCACTCATATGAAGCATCAAGAGAACCCACTCGCACACTTGCCACATTCTCAACCTGATCTTTTTTCCGACTCTCCGACCATTCTCTCTCTCTCTCTCTTTCACACACACTCTCTTGCTCACTGTCTCCAACTTCCTATCTGCTCTCCAACTCCCACACCGAGTCACAATTTCCTCATTCCGCAACTTCCAATTTCCCAAATTCATCCCAAGACTCCCTGAGCTGCGGTGCTCACTGTTAAGTGGAATTACTAGGTCCGAGACCATGACCTCAGTTAACTCATGAACAAACTCTGCTCACTTACTCCCTTCCCACAAATGACTGCGGAAACATGCCAGGATACCAATTTTCTGGTCTATGCCCGCTTGAAACACATTCAAAATCGCTCCCGGACTCACTGGACTCTATTGGAAATCCGAGGGAGAAACCATGCGTCGTCTTTATTCAAGAGGAATGAGGTGGAATTTCAAAGGAGTTGAAAACGAGTTTCAAACTCTCTGAAATTCTTGGTTGAAATTTTGCTTGAAACAGTTTGAAATCGTTAATTGAGATGACCTTTTGAAATGTTTGAGAGAAACTAAATTAGAGTCTCATTGTTATTTCTGATTTTTTTCTGGATTTTTTTGTTGAAGCTCAACTTCAAATGCTCGTTGAAATCCTGTCTCTAAATTTTCCCATTGAAATGTGACCTGAACTTTATGTAGTTGTAATAAAGCCTTCCTCCCTGCAGGAATATCCGGGAGGAGGATACCCACTACCCACACTAGAATAGTTGCTAAAACCACCCCCGAAAACTTGAATGGTAAAATTGAGTCATTTCCAACACTGGGGATCCCAGTAGGCGGCGAACCCTTTGATAAGTAACAATATGTACAGAGGTCCCTTGACCGGTTGCACAGACGGGAGAAAGGCATATATTATCCGCCGCATCATCATCCTCATCCCCATGAAAATGACGAATACAAACTCCCCAAGTTTGTTTGATGTGCGAATGAGGAGAAGGATGGTTGGAACCGTGAGAGTAGTGGAGAATAATTTAATTACTTCCCCCTCTCGCCCTCACTCAATGTGCCTGCTAATGGAGTCGGAAAAAATAACATGAATAATCCCATTCCAGCTGATCCTCCGGGGATCATCATCCTCTCTACTCACTCACTCACTCACTCACTCACTCTCGCTCTCCTTCTCTCATCTTCCATTCCAGCGTCATTACCCTTCTGTGGAATAACCCCATGCGTTCCGCTCTTTAGCTACTACTATACCTATCCTCCACCTACAGCCATTACATACTCTCACAGTTCAGTTCCTCATTGAAGGTAGCGAGGGGGAAGACCTGAGGCGGTGGGGACGGCGGGAGTAATCCGAAAAATCTCCATATTTCCCCACCAATTTCGTCATAATGACAGTGCAAACAGCTTTTGGAGAATTTTAATCCTTCAAAAAACAGTGGGAGGGTAGAAAAACAGAGGGCTATGAGCAGACTTTGGAAAATTCAGCCCCGAATTAGCGTATGGACTCCCCCACATACAGACTCTTCTTCCCCCCTTGATCATTGACTCTATCCGCTCGGCTTATTGTGGAGAGTGAAACACATCCGCGGTAGCCCGATGGCTATTAGTGCAGGAGCTAAGCTCACCCGCTCCATGATCCCCCCCCCGTGTTTCCTTTACTCCCACTAACATGTCCGCATTCCAGGGGGACGCTATCCGGCAGGGTAATGAATGCCTCTGTGGCTAACCGCCACAGCCATCTCACTCTTACCCCCAGATTTTCCCCTCCGATATGACAACCAGTCCTGTCCTCAGCCTCGTAGGAAGTAAGTAACCCATCTGCCGATCCAGAATCTCCAGGGAATTGTCCACAAGTGTGTGCATGTGTATGTGTGTTTGTACATGTGTGCTATTTTCCGTTTGGTTTGTGTTTGTCTGTATACGGGAGCAATCCCCACACATTCCCGACCTTCTGATTCTCCATGCGGCAAGTGTCACCTTGCCCCAGAGTCAACCCGGACTTCCACGAGGAGCTCTGGATCCACCCCTTCTCACTACAGCAAAGACACATGCACATGGAAGAGTGGGGTTGTGGGTGATCGTACGGATGCCTCCATTGTTTGTATGTTAAGGGGGATCATAAATCACAATTTGGTGAAGATTACTTGGCCGACCACCTGCTGGGAGGCTTTTCCCCGGCTATTTTATTTTTCCAGCTTAATACATTTCAATTTACTCCGCCACCGCCACTGCCACCGCCACTGCCACTGCCACTGGCGCTGGGGCGAGGAGCCTACATATATACGGCTGCTGACTCACCGCCTGCCACACCAACTAAGTCACACATAACTTATCTCCCCGCGTGTTCCGATCCCGAGCCTTCCCCCTGCTCCCCACACTACTGCAGCATCATGCGGGGAGGAGGCCAGGAGAGTACATACTGTGCCTGCATACATTTATACGAGTGTGTACAAGTGCGTGCCTGTGCGTGCGTGGAAGAGCGTGTGCGATTTCCCATTCCCACATCCTCCACTTTTTTCTACCTTCCACCTCCCGCATTCCACTCGATTTCCCCCACACACATGTGGAAGAATTTTCTCCCTGGTCTGCTCCCGTACTCAGGAAAAGTGCAGCGACGACCAGTGCGCCGCCAGTATGGACCCTTCAGCCCCCACTTATGAATCTCATTTTCTAGTCATGGAGCAGTAGAGAGTGAGATGCCACTCAATGGCTCAGTGTCTAATGATCCCGGCGGGAGGGAGCGTGTTCATAAATAATGGGCTTTGTCACAAAAGACAGTGCCGTGGTAGTGGGAGCTGATGCGGGGACCAGAGTCCTGGGTATTAGCCATTTTCCACTCTCTATATTCCCCGTTGAACGCGGCGGGACTGTCAGCTCCCGCCTGCCGCCGCCGCCTCTGCCGCTGCCGAATGTGAGACCCATCATGGCTGCACACTTTTCCCACGGCAATGCAAAGAAAGGGAAATGAGTTCAAAGGGAAGCGGCGCCTTCCCTGTAGGAGAAGACCAACTGGGGGTCATAGAGTGAGATCTTATAGAGCATAGTACATATATTGACTTCCGCCAGATCTTCAGAGACCAATGGCAGTAAGTAAGTAGTGGTGGAGCCATTGAGTGGGAAGACCACATTCGGTGGCCATCCATGATGGAGTGAGGATGAGGAGCCTGTGGGCCGGGCTCAACGTCTGTGAGGAGTCAGAAGTGTGCTGAGACATCTTGTGCTGTGGAGGATTCCGTAGCCATAGATTTTAATTTCGGGTTTGCCATTTAGAGCGCCGTCGTCGTAAGCCATAGAGTTTACTTTATACTCTTGCCAACTCCGACCGTATGGATAAAACTCCTCGCAAATGGTATGACCCCGCACATGGTGCCCACCGAGCTCACACACAGTGGAGCATAGGGGAATGAGATCTGCTCAATGCCGTCCCATTTGAGCGCCATCACACTCGACGAGTGGAGCGCAGGAGGATATTAGTGGAGTCATATATAGCAGTAGTAAATATTAGAGGGGGTTCCACCATACTATGGACGACCTAGCCCAATGTGTTTAAAGAGGAATTTGAGAATTTCATAAAAACTATGAGACCTTTTAACGCCCACAGCCTCAATGAGGCTCCAGAATAACGGATAGAGAAACTGAGCGGTAAAATTTAAAATTTGAACAAGTCCGCATCTCCCATAGTTTTTTCTTCCCCTTTGAAAAAAGCGGGACATGGCGGAGATGGTGGAAGCGGGGGGGGGGGTCTGCGGTTAATATTAATGGAAGAGCCTTAGAGCCCGTCACTCATAAATTCACAGGCCCTTCCCATAAAGTCCGCTACACGGCTGTCCCTCCCGGCTCTGTAAATAGCTCCTCCACCTTCCCCTCCTCCAAGCTATACATGCATTCTATATCTTTTACAACTCGAAATATATGTGGCAAGGGCTTTGCCACCACCACCACCACCACCACCGCCGCCGCCGCCGTGAGGAGGAGATGGCTGGGGATATTTAGGTGGAAAGCTCGTAAAATCCATAAGTGTAAATACTAAATAAGACTCCCACTCCCATTTATTTATTTGCCAGAATAGTAGTAGCAGTAATAGGAGCCCGAGTCCCGTACACATATTATGGGGAACGGGGCGCGGGTTTCACATCACATCGACGAGGAAGGAACCGCTTGGACGGATGGATGGACGGGAGGTGGTGGTGGTGGTGGTGGTGGAAGGGGGGGCCTCGTGCAGCCGCAAGTATTTATTATAGCCACTTCCCCCCTCCGTGCCACACATCTTTCACGGTGACTGGCTCCATGGAATGGAGAGCAGTCAGTAGTGGTAGCAGTCGTAGTGGCAGTGGTGAAACGTCAGTGTAGCGTCCCCCCCGCTCCCTCATCCACACGTCCACTAAGATGATTTTCTGGAGGCTCTTAAAAGGCGGAGCTCTCACAGCCACTTTAATATTCAGAGCAGGGAGCAGCTATGCCCGTGTAGTAGTACACTTGAGTTGAAAAATCTTCATCTTTACCCAACTACGTTTTAATCTTTCAGGCAGGGGGGAGTAGCAGCAGCAGCAGCAGCAGCAGAGGCGGGTTGACGGAGTGAGTGAGAGGGTGAGCGGTAGACAGGAGAGGAACCCTATGGTGCTTTCTTACAGTTGATGGCTTTCCACTATGTATGCCCTTGTGTGTGTGTGTGTGTGTGTTTGGGCACGCGTGCGAGTTCGTGTGTGTCTGTGGTAATTTATGCGCTGGTGTAAATGTGTGCGTGTATGTGTGCCTACGTAGATTATGTGTAACTGTGTAAATGTGCGTGTGTGTGCCTTTGCTAGCAAATGTGCGAGTGCCTTTGCTGGCAAATGTGTGTGTGCCTTTGCTGGCAAATACGCGTGTGGCTGTATAAATATGTGTGTGTGTTTGTGTGTGTGTGCCTTTGCTGGCAAATGTGCGTGTGTCTATTAGTTTTT